>OMLF01012261.1:12494-26005 GCA_900302615.1 Holocentrus rufus | reverse complement strand
AAGAAGAAGAAATATTTTTATGAGACATCCCTTCCTGTTTAAACTCTATACTACCTAATGGTCTCATTAGGTAGTTCATTATTGCTGCGCGGCCAAGCTTTGTTCAAACCCACAGAACTTTATTTTAAATTCTAGCGGAGATCCCAAGATTTCCATAGATACTAAATATGTCCAGCTGAATTACAGGGAAATGTTCTCTTTGATGTAATGCTGCAGTCATGAAAACATGGTATCTTGGATTTGAATATTTTAATCAACATATGAGTGATGTAGCTTCAATGAAGCGTTGCAGCCGCCAGATAGAGAATATGTATCTGACATTGTTTTTTTTCTAACTTTGAAACCACTTAAGGGAAAATTTAATGGAAAATCAGAGTTTATGGGGTTATGAAAAACTATTTTAACACTGAATATGAGACTAAAACAACTTGTCAAGATGGATATTTTGCAGTGCTACAGATTACGCATTATCAGTCTGTTCTCAAATGTTTCCAGAACTCTGTGGAATATAATGATGAGCTGCAGAAGGTTTTATCCAAATTCTGACTCAGAACTGGTCAGTGCACAACAGAACTGTTAAACTCAAAGCTATCAAGAAAACTACATTAATTGGTGTGGGGTGGCCTTGAAACTGACCCGAAGTTCAACACACACATCCCTTCTAACTAAAAGGGACTGGACTTGAGCTTGAACCGGTCCAGAACAATGGAGGTCCCGGCCTCCCAGTGGTGCTGTAAGCTGGCCAGAGCTCTGTTACATGGAATCGAGGCCCCACTGTTAGCAGGCTTTTTCACACCAGGACTGTGGGCGGTGTGTGTGTGTGTGTATGTATATGTATGTGTGTGTGTTGTATGCTGAAGAAGACCAGAGGAAAAAGCCCAGGTAAAGCCTGGGTAATGTGCTCCCAGGGGTCCACAGCTGCCAAAAGAGTCAAAATGTTAATGGAAGACACATGTGGCCAGATGTGAAAGGGCAGGCCCTCTTCCCCAAACACACACACACACACACTTAAGTACACACACACACAATAATAGATCCAAAACACCTTCCACAGTCACACCCTCCCCTGCAGGGCTGCTTCCACCCACGCTGCCTCTCCTGTGGGTGTGGAGACGGAGGAGGCCGACAGCGACGGGCCACCTGCCGCCTGTAATGGAGCTCTAATGACGTTCGCCTCTCCGCGGTCATGCTCAAGAGTAAACACACTTCCGTTTCACGTTCATCTATGTCAGCCTGCCTGCATAGATTACCGTTAAATGCATGCGTGTGTGTGTGTGCACGTCTGTGTGTTTAAGCTCAAGACATGGCTGTTAGTATCGCTCCTATCTTTGTATTTTTAGCTTCATTTGACCAAGCTCCTTTTTTTGCCCTTCATGCTGAATCATGTGTATTTCAAACCTAAAGGAACAGTTCACCAAATCACTCTGAAACTGTTGAACTGGTGAACTGTTCCTTTAAACCACAAGAATATACTATGCATTATTTACACCTCTATATTAAAGTGCTAATCCTTCCTTGTTTTGTGTTATTGGTGCTAAGCAGTCACTGTTGTGGTGTTTTTGCACTGCACTTCCAAGACATCACCTGTCAATCAAATACCGTGGGCGGTTCTCTGATTATTTTCCCCCATGGATTTTCTGTTAGTGGTTTGAGTTTCTTTAGGTGGCGCTCTTTCTTTATCTGTTTAATGCCGGCTATCGCTGCTAATGCTAACTACCCAGTTCTTATTCTATGTAACCATTAACAATTTTTTAAATGGTAAAGTTCATGAAATTAATATGATTTAATCTGCATCAATCCCTGATACATAATAGCAAAACATCTATTTATTTCTTGTTGAAACAAATTGTATTTTGCAGCTTTAGCGAGGTCATTGTAAAAAGGCCTCCCAATGCGAATGCATACTTTAACAAGTACTCACTTTGTACTATGTTTACAATGTAAGGATGTAAACAAACAACCTCCTGGAAAGACACAGCGGGCCTCTGACCCGGACGGCATTCCATGTCAATCACCATTTGTAACACTGCACTGCTCTAATTGAGTCGCCGGTCCAACTGGCTGAGAGCCACGCCAGATCCAGTGAGCTCTACAATGGCACTTTGCCACCGTGGTACCACATGCTGACAGTCCAGTAATGTGTGTGTGCATGTGTGTGTGTGTGTGTGTTTTCTTGTATTTCTATGATACCCAAATGTCCTCACGAGAACAGAAAAACAGATAAAATCCTTCAAAGTGGGGACATTTTGTCAGCCCTCGCTTCACGAAAGGCACAAGAGAACATTTTGATGACGCTGGCTGCGTAATTAGATGCTTTTACAGTTCAAACGGGATGGTCGGCGCGGGACATGGTGCAGGGAGAGCCTGTTCCAAAGTGAGCAACTTGGACTACTAATCAACATGGAAAGAAACTCTGCACTTAACACATAATCTTCAACAAGATTATGTGCAACGATAGCAACGATACACAAAGAAGTAACTACTAAAAATATATTATTTTCCACAAAGAAAATGCCCTCAGATTTAGACATGAAAAATCCTGAAAATAAACATTTTGTGTCTTCCTTTTTCATTTATTGTTAATAAGGAACTTTTTTGAGGCCTTGAGTTTAGGGTAAAGGTTATTAAGATTAGGTTTAGTTTAGGTTAAGAGTTAAGGCTATGGTTAGAAGTTAAGGAATGAATAAGTCAGTGAATATTATCACAAGTATAGAGTTCCAGACATCAGTCTTAAATCCAGGCATGCCAAGCTGATACTTGTTTGTCTGGCTCTTGCCAAGTCATTCCAGAGAAAGCAAACTTCCCGAGAAACCGAGCAGAGGAACGTCCATGCAGTTTGAGATCGACTTTGTGCCTGACATCACACACGCAATTAATTATGCACAGCTGTTCATTCTGCAGCTGTTTCATCTGGCTCTGTACAATAGATTGTTGCACTGTTGCACAATGCATCAATCTCACAGTAAATCTCAGGGCTTCCTATTTGCTCTTGCCAGCCAAATCAACAGCTGATGTGACTGGCAAGTAAACTTATAGGACTTTTCTTTTTTTTTTTCTCTCTGTCTTTCCTCTGCATGCATTCTTTTGTTTTGGCTGTTAGATATATGAAACATGAAGACACAAGAATGCAGAAGAACTCATTTTGAGAAAGATACTACATGTTTCTCCCTCACGGATGTTTTTCATCTCCTCCATCTTTTGCACTCAATTAGCAAAAACTTCCACACACTGCACAGAGGCCACTGGGCAGGAATCCCCATCTTGGCAACCCGGGCCCTATGGACAAGAATGGGCCTATTCTCCAGCCCCACTTCGCCCAGAGTGGATGAGTAAGGCTGGCCTCTAGAAACAGCTGTTCAGGGAGTGATCAAAAGACACAGAGAGACTTCTTTTATTACTACCTCTTTGTTCCCTCATCCACTCCACCTCTCTTCACTGAGGCCTCTTTGGGAGTGGACTGCCAAACGGGGTGAATGCACAGTGTAATAGTAGCTATATGCTCAGTGGAATTGGCAAATGTTTGTATCTGTCTGTATATTAAAACCAATGGCTACAGGAAAACTCCGAACATATCTGCTTTCCAAGAGTCACTTAAGCCTCAATATCTGCAACTGTCTCAATGTGGCTCAGCTGTAATGGGGTCTCCACTACTTTATGGTTCATCTCGACCCCTCACCCCTTTGTTCCAGACGTCTTTTATTGCTTATCACGGCAATAGTGTAGCCTAGGTTACCCTCTCTTGTGGGTTGAGATGCCCTCTCTCAGGACTCCAGCAGGAAGCTCCACCCTGATCCAAGCCTGTTTGTTTTGGCTGCGACTGAAAGAGATGGAGGACGAGATGAAACAGCCCCCATTATCTCTACTACATCAGCATGTTTGGTGACACCGGTTCTTCACCGGTTCAGCAGGGCGAGTGCTGCATGTGTTTCATTCTGTTTCAGCGCAGCGGCACAAACGGCATTGTGTCCTTTTTACGTAGGTTAAAGCAAGTGATTGTTATCAGAGGCTTCTCAGAACAGACAAAGTAAGTTTCAACAGAGGAGGTTTCAATACCAACTCTCTACTGTCACCATTGTCTGGTACACATGAAGAATGTTAAGGTGCAATACAAAGAGCCATTAAACCTTTGAAGGCAGAGTTAGACAGATATTTGACAATTTATTTGTGCATAAATGTCTAAAACGAACCTTGGGGCATCTTTATCCTTTGCAATAACATTTCCCATAGAGTATCCATATTTATATATTACATTAGGATAGTATCTTACCTATCTGCAAATGATTGCTTTGCTCTTTCACTTACAAAAGACAGATGTGCACTGCCATAGTAAGAACTGTCTCCTGCACTAAATGCAACATTATTAATTAAAACCACAACCACACATGCTTAAAGGAAGTTGTACCATTTTTTTAAATTACTAGCAAACTGGAGGCAAATTTGGATCTTCATTCACTAGAAAATTACCTTACATGAGAATTAATTTCAGTTTCTGTACTTTTGTGTGTGGTTAAGAAATGCAGTGGCATTAAATATGGCAACATTTTTTAAGGAGGCTTGAGCAATTCAGCCTGTGTTACCTGGGTCTTAACACCTGGATGTCCACATAGTTTAGCTTCAAATTAACTCTAGATTAAAGAAGTTCAGTTCAGAATGGTTTGAATCATAAAATCGAAGTGACGCACAGCGTGTTTGTCTGGGTTTCTGTCATAAATCTAATTCACCTTTAGTCATCCAAACCCAACTGAGCAGAGATCTGTTGCTGGGGAAAGAATCATAGTAAAGTCTTGTGAGAAACATCCACCTAGTTATTTAGGGGGTTTGTTAACGTGGTGTAGAGAGCTGTCATTTTTCAAGGCATGCCTGAGCACGGCAGATTTTGGGAGTTTCCGCTCTGCCTCTTTCCCTCCTCAGTTTTACTCAAAACTCCACCGTGATCGTCCATCTCCAAAATATAAACTTAAACACAGTGCTTTAGTCAGAGGGGTTAGACTGGGCCAATCAGGTCAATATGTTAGGTTGAAACAAAGTGCGTCAGTCAACAGCCACGTTAATCCATCCTAACCAAAAGTTGTTGCATAAATATTTGGGCCCTGAAGGTGAGCACCCTCCCTCCTGCCTCCACCTCCTTCTGTCCTGTGCTGTCTTGTACTGGAGCTGGAGTCCTCAGGCGAGTGATGACAGTGTGAAACATCCAGCCAGGGAAAGAGGGATTTATACAATCTACAGTAGACTAACACGGGATTCACGCTGCCTTTTCTTTGGTTGATCTACCCTAACAAGACCTAGTTAGATCACATAGTATATCAGCACATAGGCGAGCATGTACTCAAATACAAAATTTATGAAATTCCCGTAAATCTACTGCACTGAAACTATATCTGTTAAAACAAGAGAAAAAATATGCAAGTGGGGTGAGATGATCACACTTTTTTCTCCAATGCTGATCAACTTTATTCAACTTGTATTGAATTTTCTTTAATCAAGTGTCATCTTTAGTTTTATTCTAGTGGTCTGATCTGCCTTATCAAACTATACTGGAAAGAAGTGGGATTATCTCATCTTTTGCCTCTTTTGTCATCCTTCAGATATAAAGCATCACAGGCAGGTCAGATTGGTACGTCACATTAAATGAAGTACACATTTTTCAATCTGTTACTTTTCGCTACATGTCATTTCTCTTCAAAATAACAGTTTGGCTCATGAAAACATGAAAACCACAGCTACGTTTGAGCGGCGGTTTATCATGATAAAGGTTATCTAAGGTACAATATAAAGGCCGCCGCCACCACCCACAGTGGTGCGGGCCACAGTGTGAGGGCCATCGCCCCCCAGAAAGGCCTCTCTGTTTGTCTTGCAGCGGAGTCCCTGCCTGTGTCCCCCTGCTAATGAATGGACATTTAATGATCTGAGAGGGCCATTCAATTGAGTGGAAAATGTGCAGGTCTGTGGAGAGCAGCTCCACTTGTCGTAGGAAACAAAGGACCGGCCTCGGCATTCACACACACACAGTGGAGAGCGAGAGAGGGGATTCACACACTGGGTCAAGAGGAAGCTGAACACACACATACACACATACACACACACACACACACACAGTATTCAGGGCCTAGATGGTACTTCACACTCTTTTGTGCAAATCCCTCACTATGAGAACCTTCATAAAAAAACATCTACACCAATAGATTGGATAATGTAAAATTTTAAATACATAAACTATTTTAAATCAAGGATATAAGGATATAATGCACTGCTTACCTCAAATGATTTTCGAATTAATTTTTAATAATTTTGTCATCTAAAAAGTTTTTCTCATTTGAATTAATGACTTAACTCTTTTTACTTAGTCCTATATTCAATCTTAAAATCTAAAAATGTGCCAGGGGATGAGATAATCCCAATAAATTTGTTACACTATGAAAGACAATAAAGCTCTCTTATCAAATCTTATCTCATTTTATTTTATCTTATCTTATCCAACGATAAATAAAACAACAATAAAACAATAAAACAATAAAACAAGGCAGAATAAGCCAGGTCAGTCCATTATTAAGAGGAAAATAACATTTGATTCAAGAAAATTCTGGAAACAAGTTAATTAGCACCGGAAACATGAGATTATTTAATCCCACTAGCAGATTTGTCACTTCTTTTAAGAAAAACAAGATTTCAGATTTTAGATTTGGGACCAAACAGTTAAAATGGGGATTGTTCTATAGTGAAGTTACAGTGTCCTGCAATAGCTGTAGCTACTGCTTTTCATCAGAAAACTCCCTCACCTGAACACACAGTTATATATTTACATCCTCAGGTTTATTAACATTACAGCAGCAACACGACCAGTCCGACCTGAACCATCTGCCAATCGCAGCGCACTCACAATAAACAATCGACACAGCCAAAAGGTTTGCTTATTGAAAACCAACGCATATGTGTTCAATATACACCCCTCCTTTTATGTTCCAATATTTATTTGCAGGTCATATGAGCCGAGTCATAAACAAAATGGCACCATGTGGTCACTGAGGAGCCATCAGAAACGGCCTATCAAAGGAAGACGGGGAAGAGGAAATCCTCGCAGTGTTTATATGAGGACTAAAGGGATGACCACAGAAGTTCGCAGGGCGCAGACATCGAGACAGCTTATATATGCTGCGCAGACAGGAAGGAGGCTTTATAAGGAAGCTTGTAAATCACAGCGACTCGCCTCACCGCGGGAGGGAGGACCGGCGATGTGGGAGTGAGCGCGCATCGTGTTTGCTGGTCAGATTCACCGCCGCTCGCCTTCAAATTGTGTCATCATTCACTGGTCTGTCCGTGAGATTGCATTAGGCTCGGTCGCAGCATCCATGCATCACCTTTACTGCCCTATATATCCCCCTAATACGCAGGCTGAAGAATAGCAGACCTGTTAAAAAATTGGATTAAGTGGATGTTGATAGGGATATAATTATCCGGTTTGTCAATGTGACAGGCTGACATTCAGGGGCAATTGGAAGCCGAGCGCTTCACTGGTCTTTAGAGTATTGTGAATAGTTTTAATATATATTTGTGTTTCTTTTTGCTGTGTAATCAGCTTTTTATATATTTTTTTTTTAACAAACTGATGACTGGATATTATTGGATATCAGCGTGTCCTTGTCTTCTCTCTCTGATATGAAATAATTTATTCTCTGGCTCTTTTAATAAAAGATTTGTAATATTCTTTGACTGTATCTCCTTTATCTATTTATTTTGCATTTGCAATATTCTCTTTGTTCATTTTATTTATTCTATTTCACTGATATTATATTACAGTATATTGTTTCAGAATTGACTGATCACCCTGCTGTCCAAACACGTGCAAAAAGGTGGCTGAAGTGTTTGGGTTGTAAATGATGCAGTAAGGGTTTGGAATTTTGCAGATATTGTCCCTTAAATAAAGTGTTGAACATGTTGAACTGATGCAGATCCTTTGAGGTGATCTCCAGATTGGACCATCCCTATTAGGACATACATTTGTGTTTCTTCTGCTGTGTACGCGTAAAGATAATGGCACGTCCTCGGCTCGACAATGTCTGAATGAATGAGGGCAGTGTTTATGTCCCACAGACAGACAGCTGCTCCTTTGGTAAACATTGCAGACCAGTGATGGCATGGGCTTCACAAGGTTGTTAAGTATCAAGTTCTGAGTTAATGTGTCCCGTGAGAATAAGGTACAAAACTTGACTTGGGTAATATGTATTCCGCTGTTCTAATGGAAAACTATTTCTACTGAATTTGCCCTTTTTGTCTCCAATCAGAATAGCCATCGCGGTCTGAAGGAAAAACACAGTTGACCAGAGACCTGTTATTGTGACTGGCCTCTGGGTAAAGGTCAAGCAGATGTCATTCCCTAGAGAGATGGCCCTCTTGACCCACCCACTCCCTTCAAGCTCTGTATTTTCTAGCCGACACATAAACCAGACCACACTGGATGAAAGAAAAGTATATTTTTTTCTGGGATTTTTGCAGTAGTTATTATTTCTCAACGTTTCTCTATCTCTCAAAGTCAGATCCTTTGCCAAAGGTTATCAGTCCTCTGGGCCCAGAGCCAGATCAAACCCAGCTCCCCTTTTAAAATCTGTTTTTTTTTTATTATAACATGCCTCTGCACAGAATTTACTTTTTTCACAGGATCCATTTCATTACTGTTTCCAAGCACGGAGAAAGGAATGCTGCTTGGCCTGCCTCCCTATTTAATGGTGAAGGATTACTCAAAGTGTGCCATTGTACAGCAAGATTTTCAATTTCATTTCGCCCCAACAAATCATTAACCCTGACACACTTTCGTCTAAGCATTAATGTAACAATTCAGGAAGGATTTTGAAAGGGCACTTTGATATCGGTTGTGACTGTGTTTGTAACCACTGACCCTGTGGAGCTTTAGAGCTGGCCTGGCCCTGGAAAATGAATACATTACTCACCTCAGAGTGCATTTTTAGCAAGTAATAAATTCTATTTGGAAACTTCCCGCCCCACTTCCAGCATTTTAAAACGATAATATGAATGGTGGTTTAGGTATTTCTTGCTCGCATGCCACAATGACTCACAGGAAGAAAAACAGTTCATATTCATTGTCAAAAATAAGTTGTATTACAAATTCTATAACATGAGTTTGCAGCTGTTTTGCCTCCATAACCGGGTGAGTTTGCACCGCTGCCTCCCATCTTTCTATCTGTCTCCCTGGAAGCTAAGCTGAAAAACAGGTGCCTTCGGACAGTGGGAGAAGGCGTACAGCCACGCCTTCCTCCTCAGGCTATACATTCCTTCACTTAGAACGGATCGGAGACCTGAGGAACAACAAGACCTTGTGTGGGTCCCAAACCCCTGCTGCATTTCCTTCCTGTTGCACACACACACACACTCACAGAAAACACACACGTGGATACTAACATACCACCCCCACGCTCAGATGGACAAAAGTGAACATATGCACGCACACACACGCACAGAAACTCCACTCCCATATGACGATTTAACAAGGAGAAGGAAAAAAGGGATGAGGGGGGGAAACCTCAGAAACCCAGAGAAGTCATAAAACACAATTTTCACATGCTGGGAAATTGTATAGAGAGGGATCATATAACAACAGACCATTTGCGCCATATTTGATCTATAGAACATCCATATGTGTCCCGTTGAGGGGCTGCGGTGATGGCAATTCCATCCTCTCTGCTATTCTTGAGGATTTCACCAAAAAAAATGATGCTCATAACTCATGAAAACTAATACATGAACTTGATACACTCTGGTTTGTTGGGAGGATAA
Source organism: Holocentrus rufus (assembly GCA_900302615.1). Lineage (NCBI taxonomy): Eukaryota > Metazoa > Chordata > Actinopteri > Holocentriformes > Holocentridae > Holocentrus > Holocentrus rufus. The sequence goes on along the minus strand of OMLF01012261.1, from coordinate 16,219 downwards.
ATACGAGATGATTGCAATAACAAAGTTATTTTTACAGAGTGTATCATTCCTCCCTCCATACCAAAAATGATTGGAAGATAAGCCCGTCTCATTTGTTTCCCCACTGTTGCGAACATTTGTCGGGAGAGACTGAACAAGTGGATGCTATATGACTGCGATACAGCACCGACTGTAATCTCCATCTGTCGCTGAGAGGCGACTGTCTTGTTCAGACAACAGCTTGGTATGGGAAACACAGACGAAATTATTACCCATGCATAATTCATAGTATCATTTGGTCTAAAAATAGGTTTCATGTGTGGCAGACAGTTCAAATTTCAACAGCACAATGGAGAAGTTCAATGTCTTTTGTCTCCTCGGGCTGTGCAAAATCTCACTTGATATTTTTACAATGTCGTCAAGTGCCAAGAAGAGTCCAGGCATGCAAGGTTTTTCTCCACACAGCAGGCCAATCATGTGCTTTGCTTTATGGCTGCACACTATTTGGTTTTGCAGGTTGTGGTGCAGTATGTGTGTGTGTGTGTGTGCATCTGCGTGAATGCGTGTTCCTCTACAAAGTGAACTTACTTACTGGACAGAACTCAAGTAAGTAGATCATGTTTTATTTCAGCGAAAGGTCATCCGAGCCCAGCGAGAGACTTGGCCCGAGTTTAAAAAGACCACACTGTCTTGCCTCCTCAGACGCGACCACTTCTCACAGCATTCTGGGTTCATAGCAACCCGCAGCTCCATGGCAACGGCCAGCTCTGTCATCGCCGGGTGGCGAGGACTCGGTGTTGAGAGCGTGCTGTGTTTCATATTCAGCCAATGAATGTCCTGCTCAGTATGTTATGTCCGCCGGTCGGGCTAATCGGGATTAATATTCATGAAACTTTGACATCCAGTTGTTTTGAAACCGCTGCCCTACTATTCATCTGGGTTATTTTGATGCTTTCAAGGCCGCTCTGTATATTTCAGTTCTCATTTGCATATGGATTTCAATCTATTTTCAACCCACTGTCTAAAAATGTTACACAAAGCCTATTGAGTAGGTAAAGTAACAAGTCAGCTGGAGTATAATGGAGCTATTATGGGGCGTATTGATGTGCGCTCCACTCACTCTGTGCATTTAGTCCTGGTCTAGCCACAGCGCTCCACAAAGGCACAATAGCGGGTGCATTTCTACTATCGTTCACATCAGGAAGTCCAGATCGCATGCCACCCACCCGTCCCATCAAGCCTCAGCCCCGTTTCAAACGCTGCCTGGTGAGGACTCTCTGGAGCCATTCGGTATATAGGACAAACCACAAAGCAGCACCAAAGTTCAGCAGGAAGATGTTTAAAGTATGTAGGCTTAACCCCCTCAATTAAAAGGATATTATGAGGCAGAGTAAAAAACACAGGAATAATGAGATGTAGAGGGTGGGGGGGGATTTGCGTTTTGTTTTTTGTTTTTTTATGCTGATGGGGGAGGATGGTGGCGGGTTTGAGGATGCAAAAACAGGAAACTGGGAGATAAATCGCAAATTGCATTCCATGTGTGCTGTGTGGGCTAAAGGCTGGAGGGTTCTGGGGCAGGGGTCTCTGGGGGCGGTGGCGGCCACGTTAGGGCCTTTGTCCCCGCGGTTCAGACAGGCTGGTGTTGGCTTACAGCGGGGTCTGGGGAATGCACAGCTAAAAGCCAGAACTCATTGTTTCTTTACTGTAATGGAGGGAAGGGACAGAAAGTACTGCTGCATAAGAACATGATCAAGTACAAAAGTTGTCTAAACATTGCATTCTTTATGTACGTATTGTATGAATATAACAATAATCCTAATGGTGATTATGCAGCATAGTTGACTGGTGCATAGAACATACATAATAGGGGAATAATGTTGATGTAATCTTACACCTTATCACTTTGAGCTTAGATTTTTGGTTTAACTTCCCCTTAAAGTAGCTTCAAAGTTTTTTTTTTTTAAATATATGTTTATTAAATTTTCAAGAGATAACACAGAAACACAAATGTCAAAAACCAACAAACAAACATACATTCGGCTCACACATACATTTAGATTCAAATCACAAATTTTCACAGGCGAGAGATTCAGGAGTTACTCTATGCAAATAAAATAGTAGCTTCAAAGTTAGGAAAAAACATTTTTTCAAAATTGCATGACAGTGTCGCAAAAATATTGTGTATCTGCTTGTTGCAACGCTTCATTGAACCTACATCACATTTATGTTGGGTGAAAAATTCAAACTCAAGATGCCATTGTTTTATGGCTGCATAAAAAAAAAGTTTTATACACGGTTTCCTGTAATTCAGTAGAATATATTCAGTATCTTTTTAAACCTTGGGATTTTAAAGTGGTATGCATTGGTAATGATGGATCCACTGCTGGAACTGGCAGAGGTGAAGAGGTTTTTAAGCCAGTAAGCATATCTTTTTCTGCCAATACAATTATCCAGTATCAGCTGTCAGTCTTGCAAAGCGACACTGTTCAGATGTTAAAGGGTGGGCCTAAGACCCAGAGGGGTTAAGGATCAGGTATTCTCTCTCACAAAATGCATGGAAATCGATCACATAATGTGAAATAAAGCGGGGGGTCAAATTGCTCATCTGTTGAGCTTTGGTTACTCTGAATTCCTCTCTGCTCGTGTCTCTCAGGACGTTTGTCTTGTGCTGAGTCAGAGGGGTCACGCTGCGTTTTTGTTTGCACCATCTCGTGGATCTGTTCAACATCACTGCCGTACCAGATGCATGTCTTGATAAGGCCGTGGCAGGATGTTGACACTGTATACACTGGCATGTTGTGCGCTCACCTTTGGGTTGAATACCATTCGCTTCATAGATAATATGAAAATGCAAACACCAAATGCCTGGATTAACTAGTCTAAAGTATTCTGCTCATGTCTGGGTTATTTTATTTACCATTTTTATGCAATTTTTTGCTTGGTTGGAACGGTGTACTGTTCAGAGTGACAGGTAAATGGCTGAGAGGCCGAAAGGCAGTAACAGACAAGATTTTGAGGCAGATTTGAACATCATGAGTAAATGGTATGCACCTTAACCTGTTGAGCTGCTAGGAAAACTTTGCAATATGAAGAGCTCATTTGCAAACACAGATAATGGCATTCCTCAAAAAAAGAACATATTGTTTTATGTAATAATTCACAAAATCTAGGTGAATCATTACATGTGAATGTCACAAAGACCAATATCACCATATGCATGATTTTTTTCCCAACTGATATTACTTGATTGATACTGGGGAAATATGATTTATATACATTACTACTATTGGAGATACATGCAAACAAATTGAAACATTTTATTCGGTATTTTGCTCCTCGCAGACCACCATTACTGACTAAAAAGGGGAAGTTACATATAAAGATGATTCTCTTATCATATCAGTCTCTTGCTGCACACAGCATGCACAGATGAAACAGGGAGCCATGTACAGCAAAGCAGACCATATAGTAACAGCTCAGCAGCACATGTCCAACAAGGTCAACAATATCTTGATTGGAGATAGAGGGGCGAGAGAAAGTCCTCGAGCGTGAGAAGATGTAGGGTGTGAGCTCAACTCATCAATTAGAGGAGGTCAGCGATACCTGATTTTTAGCAGGAATCAGCCTTTAACGCTTGGTGAAAGATGGGGGGAATACAAGTGAATGGGAGAGGGGGGGTCGACGGAGCTGGGATTGGTCTCTCGACACTTTGTGTTCCTTAGGAAGACTGAAGAAGAGAAAAGGGG
>OMLF01012261.1:0-10778 GCA_900302615.1 Holocentrus rufus | reverse complement strand
TAGAGGGAGGCAGACACCGACACCTAGCCAGTGACGCTCACAGCGCGAGAGCGGAAAACAGGCCGTTTCAATGGAGAGCTTATAATTCTCGAGCCTACCTGTTGGAGCTCGTTGCGGGAGGCTGCGGTGACAGTCTGATCGCGGACCTGCTGGAGGGCAACTGCGCTGCGAGGGATTACAGATACAAAACCCGGCTCCAAACATGGCTCGAATAAGTCTGTTATCACTCTCTGTTGTTTTGACTGTCTACTACGGGACGCAAACATGCAGTGGATTTAACATTGATGAGCGGTTTCCCGTGATCAAAGATGGGAAAACCGAAGGCAGCTTGTTTGGATTCTCAGTTGCGCTGCACAAACAGACGGGAGGCTCCAAGAAATACCTGTAAGTGCACCTAAAATAATGTCTGCGTTTTGGCTACGCACCTGTTTTATAGGTAAAAAACAACCGGCTTACCTTCCTTCATAACTGCTTTAAGCGACTCTCTGAATACAAACGTGTCCGCTCACTGCGCAAAAACCGGCGAAATGTTTAGTCAGTGGCCTGCACTGCCCTTAACACCTGTCCCCATTCATAAACAGCACCTTCCACGCTTGTTACACGCTTTTAAGCCCTTTCTTTGCATGAAACAAATCATTTCTTGCATGCGTAAAACAATTCCTTCCAAAGTCAGCCACCTGTTACTGCGCGGTGGAGCGGCTTCTTGTGGAAATGTTACAGATTTGCCCCCGAAATCAATTTGCCAGCAAGTCAAAAAGACGCCAAACATGCTTTTTTTTTAACGAGTTCTCGCTTGTGTGTGTTTGATGAAAACAACATTTGATAACATAGGCCACTGCTTCATTTAAATGTACGGAAGTCGTTGTCTCAGGGCCTGAAAAATGCAATGTATGGTGCTGTTCAATCATTGTGTGAAATACAGTCACATAATGAGCCAAATTGGCAAACTTAATTAGTAGATTAGAACAGAAAAAGGGCGTTTCCGTGCATTTTTATACAGTTGCTTCTTATCACAGTTCCCCCACACAAATTCTCCATTGTGTTTACTGCTTCTTTTGGCTGGCACAACCCTCACCCAAGTCTTCTTACAGTGAATGCTGGCATCACACTGCACCAGTCATCCCCCAACCTTTGCTGTGTCCTGCCCACTTAAAGCCAACAAGGGCTAAAATCCCACTGCACAAAGGGGCGAAGGAGATATGCAGTGATTCCTGTCACGCCTCAATGAGGGGAACTGTATTTTTTTTCTCTCTCTTTTTTTTTTTTTCTTTACTGTAGCTGCGGGTGAAACAGGTGAGCCAGGTGAGCTGTATTACAGCTTGCAGCTTGGCTGTGGTGCGGGCTCTAAAAGGAGTACAGAGCACAAGAAAATGAATCATAGAGCTGTCACATCATGAGGAAAGTGAACCATTTCTAAAAAATAAAAAAGTTACAGCAAGATAAGCTCCCATACATTTGCTCTCTACCTTGGCTTTTGGGTTTGTGTGTGTTCTTATAAATCCATGATGGAATGCACAGAAAGCTGTGACGTAGGCTGCTCCACTTTCTTTCCACATGTCCCGGGGCTATATTGCATTCAGCTGAGACAGAAAATGGGCTTGTGTTTCGCAATAAAGGTGTTCATTGGCCTGTAACACTTGTAGGTTGTTATTACCAAGGCGTAAATGCACACGTGGAGTCAGCAGTGATTGCGAGGGTTTAGATAAAAGCAGAGAGTTGACAAATCCTTTCATTTCATGTGCTACTTTAAAAAAAGGAATGACACACTCCTGACACAAGTCTTCCTTGTCTCCCAGAGCGTCTTTAATGAAAGATCCTCAAACGGCATCATTGTTTAGTATAGGATTTCCCTTGGCCAATTACAGTGCCCCCCTCATCCTTCCGCATCCGTGATCACACAGCGTGTTCATAGCCTGCTCTTATCTGTCTCCCTCATGAAAGTCTTCCTCGCAGGGGCTTTGAAGAGTAAAGCAGGAAAGAAAATTGCAAAAACAGCGACCACTTCCTGTGTGCCGTCACCGGGGAAGCGATGAGCCCTGCCTTCATCTGTGAATACACAGTCTGTCAGCCTTATCTCCCGCTAAGTGGCAGATAGATGAGCCTTACAGAGCTTTCCCCAGTTTGTAGAATAGATAGTAATGTCAAGCTGACACTTGATCAATGTGCCATCTTGGCCCCGTCCCCAGAGGGATGGAGTCACTGTCCACACGCTGCAACCCAAGAAGGGGACCACATGGCCATGGTTAATGAGACCGGGGGCCTAGGGACACTGAAACTGTGAAAAGACCCATCGGTCTGCTGAAAAGCTGAAGAGTTCAGGCAAATTTATGGCAGGACATTCACACCACAGGCCTTGACCTGACACATATCATGACCTGACAGCGGTATCAGCAAGATATGCTTACACAGACTAACAATAACAAACTGGACTTGCACTGGTGCACTTTTTGTATTGATGTTTCAGCTTGTTTAGAGCTCACTTGTTGAAGAATGTGCGTTCAAGTTTTGACCGAATTGATTTATGCTCTCAAATCCCAGTCAAGTTGTCCATTTGTCTTGCTTTCCATTGTTGTGTCTCCACGTGGATCAGGGGTGTAAAGATTCATTGATTGCATTGATTACGAATTCTAATTATTCAACGGCATCGATCTGCTAAAATAAAGAAATAGTGAATCACTGGCTTCGGCCTGAATCAAGAGAAAATGCTTTGAATCAGATTATAAACAGTTCTTTAAAAAACAAATTTTTAATGAAAAAGGATAGCTGCATGTCTTTATGTAATGGATGCAAAAGTATTGAATAGAATCGTTGACTCAGTTTCGTTTACAAACTTGGATCTTACTGAATCAAGAAGGAAAAATCGTTCTTAAATTGAATCACCAACCAGTGAAACAAATTGAATTTCTGTTAAGCTGAAGACTTTCGCTCCTAATGTTGATGATATAAGAGTTCAAATCCATGTCACATGACCAGTGCATGAACAGCAGGTTGCAAAGTTCAGGATCTGATTTGGTACCACATATCCATGCAGTCCAGATCGTTACTGAAAAAAACAATGCAACTCCATGCATTTTTTTGCTACAGTGATTAGAAAACATCAGATCAGTGTCACATGTGACGAAAAAAGAAAGAGTTGCAGTTTGAATATGGTTTGCCTTAATGCACCTGCAGTCAGCATCTCTCACTTGTGTCATTTTCTCATGGAGGGAGTGCCTTATTCATGTTATTGGATGCGAGCAATTACTGTCAACTCTTACAACATGTGTTTTCTTTTGTTCCTGCATTCCTGCATTTTTCATTGCACATTCAAACCACTTTGTGTTTGTTTTGCTCGAGCCAAGAGTCACCAAAATGTCTCCCAGCGCACTATGAGACGTAATTGTTTATGTTCTCTGTGATTCTTTAAAGGCACGCAAGAATGTGCTGATGGTGTCTTCCATGTTTGAGTTGAGGGCGATTTTACAGTTCTGTCTGTGTTTGTCTGGTAGCCGTTCATCTGTCTGCTCCCACCACAGCAAGGGCAAACCACAGAGCTGGTCACTGCGGACATTTCCCCGTTATTGGCGGCAGTTAGAGTGTGAATATTTAAAAAATGCCGCCAGAAGTGGGGATATAAACTGGTCGTGACGTGCAGTGTTTAAAGTGGGAATTATTTGTGAAGGCATGGGTCAGGCGGAGGTTTAGGATAAAAGAACTGCAGACAGAGGTTTTCCATTCCCAGCTCTGCAATGAAAGTTAATGCAATAAAGGAGTGCTTTTATCCCCTCAATCTTTTAAAATGAAATGTTATCCAATTAGTCTGATCCCAGTAGTGTAGCTTAACTCAGCTGAAGCACTGTGAAAAATGTATTTGGCATGGGGACCAATTAGTGAACTGCTTCTTGTTGGGGGAGGGCTGCACCTTGTTCATCCAGAATCTACCTGAGGCCAATTTGTACAGGGAATTCACCTCAACTCTCCTCCCCCTTTTCTTTGTATCAACCATTTAAGGTCTCAGAGAGTTTTTTTCCTGTGAGGGCCTTTTTTTTTTGTTCTCCGTTGCAGCAGGGAGGAGGGACCAGGCTGTCAGCTGGCCACCTATTGGCTCTTCCGGGCCCCTGACCCCGTGGTATGCCTGGAATGTTTCACCCTTCTCTGCACACTCGCGACCTGCCAGGTTGCAGGTTGGGACAGGACGGGCCTGAAAACGAGGAGTTTAGGGACAGTTTTGGATCGCATACAGAAACTTCAAGATTCGGTCCAATTTTAAAACCATTCTGTTCATTCCTTTGCAGACAGACAGTCCATCAACCTGAGATCTCGAAAAAGGCAGATCTGTGTTTATAACTCCTCTAACTCGGGACTATTTAATCAGAGTTGAGGTGCTTCTGCCTTTTCAGCTCCTCTCTGTCTGACAGCTGTGGCCCGAGGCCATGAAAGTCAGCCGTTTAATTTGACGGGGCCTTCCCCCTTTTTCCTGCGAGGTGCAGATTAGAGTGGTCAAACCAGGGTTCACAGAGACAGATATTGTGTTTGAACATGCACAGGACCATACTCTGTTTTTCTCAAAGCCCCTTTGTTTGACAGAAGCAAATATCTGATTCCCAAGTCACGTCAGTTCCTTCCAAAGTTGATGTTTAAGTTTGCGGGACAAAGTTCTTTGGTATTAAACTTTATCCTAACAAGAACCGGGGGCAAAGTGAGGACCTGCCACACATTAACTGGGTGAACTAATATGTGTCATATGAAATGCTGTTTCATAGCCTGATGTAAATGAGGAAGATGAGTTTGTTGAACTTGGCTGGGGTCCAACATTCCTTGTCATAGAAATGGTAGTGGTCTTTGTGTCTGAAGTAGGTCCATCAGAGCTCTGTAGTGTCACGCTACATTGACAACACTTTGTGATAAGAATCCTGTGTGTTCAGGATTAGACCCTCATACACACGTTAAACATGACAATCAAGAGACAGCTACAGTATCGATGACAAGTCCCTGTGAAAAACAGACGCCGCAGGCTACTTTTTATTGGAGAATCACTTAAGGAACTAATTTGCATTCGTAGCTTTTGAAAGAAAAATGATGATGTCCTTTTGTGCTATCAAGAGTTACTGCATAGAGTGATACTGTATTTATTTCAGCTGTACTGAAGCTAACTGGATTTTGTCAGTTTCAATAACTTTGCTACATCAGTTTGGCTTCAATTGCCTCATTCTTTATGGATGTTGTAAAGGATTAGATTATTTGTTTTATCAGGCTTCAGGAAATATATTTAATGCTCATTACTCAGTCCTTACTAGATCATAGGCCAATTCCTACTGGATTATTGTGTTCTTTGACAATGATATTGCATGTCGTTAAATATTTTATCACTGTAAAATTTAGGATTTAAAGGTCCATTCCAATTTATAGGAGTCAAAGCCAGGTCTCACCAAAGTTGGCATAAGCTCAACTTTGTCCATGGCGATTGTCCATAATCTTTATGGCATTTATTGCCTGTATCCAATCAGTTGGTAATGCCATGACATGCTAGCCTGTGTAGCATCAATGAATGACGGGTTCTAATAACACGTTGAAATGGACCCCAGCAGGACCTCAGGCCTCCTGCCGCCATCCACAGAGGAGAATCTCTGGTGGGGCTTTCATTGGAAAACACCTGCAGTGAAGTCTGTTTCTACCCGAACAAAACTGTAACAGATCCTTTTGTGTCCCCTGGTTATACAAATGCACTGAAACAGCATGGAAAAGAAGCCAGCCTGGCTGGCCTCAGGGTTAATATGGGTTACCTGTAGGTAGTAAAGCTACATGCTTCAATGCCTTTCCCTCTTCATGCCATTTTTCATCCTTGAAGGGCATGTGATACCAAAGTATTGGTTTACACTCAGTATGTGTCTGTGGAAGACTATCTGCATGGTAGCTTGTGGTCTGTCCTTAATAATATCTGTCAGCGTGTCTCTCAAATCAAAAATGCATCCTAAATAAATTACATATAAGCAATACCATAATTAAAACAGTGTCTGATTCAGTGGTCTGAACAGGAAGTTTTCTAAGCTGTGGGCTTAAGTGAGGAATCTTAACAAGTCACAAGAGGAAAATACTGATGTTTCATACAGACACCTGCTCTATACTTTGCCTCAGAGGCTGAATAATAACAGTCTTAATGCACATTCTCACTGTCAGCTCCTCTGAGCAGCTCCTCCTGCACCCCACTCCCTCAGCCCCACCTACACATACAGTACCACAGGGCTCAACATGGCTGAGATAATGTCAGGGCTAGTCTGTTATAAATTCCACTACTTTATAGCTCCATGATGGCAGTGTGTGGAAGTGCATCAGTCTGCTGTGCTCAGTGTGGAGCCACTGGTCTTGAAAATGAAGAATAATGCATTCATTATTTAGTTTTTGTTGTTTGAATTTATGCAAATGACAAAATTTTGATAAATTGTTTGCACTAATTATTAACAGTAAGTAATTTTGATAATACACCTAATAATTTGGGTTAATGAGCAATTGATGTACATAAAACAATTCAGGAGATATTAGTAAAAGAATTTAGAAAAAAATTAATGGATTCTTGGAAATGTTGATTCAAAATATCGCGATAATATTGAATATTGCAATATTTGACAAAATTGTGATATTACGTTTTGGATAACGCTTTAGCTTTTTGGGTGGGAGTGCTTGCACACCATGTTTGTATGTATTTCGCCCTGTCATATTGTTGTATAGCATGTTTGTGTGTGTCTGCTCATCATGCATGACGGCTCGGTGCTGCGCTGCATGCATCTGCAGCAGTGGGGGGGCCTCAGTAAGGGTCTGACATCAGTCATCCAGGGACAGCACCTGTGGGTGGGCAGAGTGGGACCAACCTGCAGACATAAGCCAAAATAACATTGTCTCTGTCAGACAAGGTTTCCTTCGTTGCAAATGAAAAGTGATTTACTGTGCGGTAGTTTATTATCATGGGGTGGCCTGTCACGTTTGATTTGTCAGTCAGGGTCTAAATGAGTTTACTTTCTTGTAACTGTTTCACCGGTGGCAGATGGTGGTCTTCAAACAGGATGTTTGTGCAGCTGAGATACCACTGATAACACATTGATGTGTATGTGGGAGGGGTGTGAGTGTGTGCACATGTATGTGAACTTGTGTACACGTAGAACACAGGTGCTGATTGATACTTCATGTTCAATACAACTGTTCCATGCCATTTCCTCTTTTTGATTCACAGCAGTGTATTCATTACATTTCATTTCCTCTCAAACCAAATCTATTTCCCTCGTGGGGTCGCTTACTATTCAGCGCGATGAATGTCTGCATTCCATTTCCTTTATTTCCCATTTGTATGCATACTCAAACTGCTTCCCATGTAAAATCTGACATCACTGTGGACAGCCGCAGCATTTGAGCAGTCCTCAGTGTGAAAGCAGCCTTGGAAGATTGACGGGAGAGGTGAGAGGGCAAGGCAAACAAAAGCCTGCTCTCTCTTTCTCTCTCTCTCTTTCTCCCTCTCCCTTAGCTCTGAGCTTCAGTGGTAGACAGTGAGCTGAAATGTAACAGAATAATATATGTTTTCTTTTTTTAGCTCAGCGTGTTCTGCTTGTGTAACTCCTCTCTGCAGTAGAAACAGAAAAGAACTCGATGTGTTGTAACATTTTGTTTGTGTCCTATGAGGTACTGATTTGTGAAATTGTAGTTTAGCCACAAATTGGGCTCAGTTGTCTGCACATGGTTCAGCAGGTGTGTTCATGGTTCACCACTAACCACCATTCATTCCATGCCCATTTGCCTTGTTAATGATCTACAGCATTTGACAGTGACACGAAGGGATTTAATTCACCCCTTTTCCCTCCCCCACTGGGCCGGACTTGGCTGTGCATCACTGAGATTTCACTGTGTGTGCTGACATGCAAGGAAGTGCAAGGATAAAGTCCCGCAGTTGATAATTCGCAGGGTTCTGAGAAACCTGGGTGCTGTCTGTGAGTCATGTGTGCATGCCGGTGCAAGTGTGACTTGCACTTTTCCTCTAGGTGCAGGTTGTTTCACCACAGACCCCCAGCAAACTGTTTGTCAAGTAAGGAGTCATCTGTTTGCCATGTACGTGCACGCACAAGGTGGATGTGTCAACAGCTAGGTGTGCTGGCGGTGAATAGCCAGATAGCAATGTGTGTGCTCACTGCCCACTTACCCCTTTGTGAAACCTAAAGTGGTGCTTTCTGAAAGTTCAAATGATTGGATTCATCGCAGTGCTGTTGCAAAAGAAGTAAAACCAGACGAAATGTGGAGCAGATATGAAAAGAAAAAAAGACGTTTGACTCCGTGTTGTTTTCCAGTCAGATCGGCAGTAGAGAGTCACAGTGGACTCTCCTTGCATCCCTAACGCACCATCTCTGCCATCTCCTCTTTCAGCGAAGTCATTACACCATTACAACTGCATAAAAAGATCCCAGCCCTCGTCTCCTCTTGTCCTCATACTTAATTCAATCTGCAAATTGAGTCACTCCATTCAATATTATCCCCATCTATTTGCTTAGTGGGTCTAAGTGGCAATGCTTTCCTGGAATCAATACGAGTTGCCCATGGTGTAATCGCTTTATACCATGCTGAAATATACTGCGAGGATGCAGTATAGGTGAGTGCTTGTGTTTCTGTTTCCACGTGTGTGTGCATGCCTCTGTGAAAGGGCAAAAAGGTTGTTTAGGGCTTTGAATGGTCAGGCTTAGATTTATACAAGAAGAAGGGTTATGTTATATAGTGGTGATGGGTTTATGTTGGTGTAAGGAGTTACAAAATGAAGTTACTTCCAGTTTAAGCTAGTAGTCTGTAGTCAACAAGTTTAACATCATAAGTGTGCAAGTGTGTGTTTGTACGTATGTTTTTGTATATGTATTGAGAGTTAAGAGCATGACGATGGTAAAAAGAAAGCCAGTGTAGACAGACTCTAGACCAGTAATATATTGACCTTATACGCCCTGTCCATTTTCACTGTTGTCTTTGTGTTTCTTCATAGCAACAGTACTTGCTAATATGGATAAATCCCAAACCAAATAATACATATGGACAAGACTGAGTACCTTGCTCATTGTCCTTGTAATACAATTAACTGCGAAGAGAGAATAAGTGACTGGCTTATGTTTTTTTAGTCAAAACTGAAGGATTTGGGAAGCTCACAGAACCATTGATGGACATGGTGCTGGAAATGGAAAGACAAAAAAAGCAAGATGGTGGCGTATTTGTTTTCCACTCACAAAAATGGGGCTTTTTAACGATTGTCATGTGATCCAGGCTGTAGTCTAGTATTAACCATGCACAAGCCATACATGTGTACCTGTGTATGCTCGATAGGAGACTCTTAAGCATTTAGTCCAGCAGTGGCTAGTGCAGTCACCATGTCTCTGTAGTACAGTATATACACACAATTTTATGCTATTAATCTTGCAAACTGTCTATTTATGTTCTGTTTTAACTTGTGCAGAACATAGATATACAGAACAGTATGTACTACATGCTGTCTCCTCCTGGCCTTCTCTGTGCCATGATTGGTGTTTTTGCTTCCATTTCTCAAAGAAGTTACATGTTTGATTCTGCACAATGCTCTCTGAGGTCCTCCAACATGAGGCTGAAGACAGTTTTTCCTCCCCTCAGGGGCCACATGTAGCCACACCCTGTGACGAACAGGTTGCCTGAGGCCTTATCTGCACATGTGATCCATCACTTGTGTAAGGTTGACATACACACACTTGCAGCAGCAGATATTTGAGCATGCGCGTGCACTTTTACATATATATGCACACAGAGGGCCAAGTTCCTACTTCTGCTCTGTCAGGTCCTCTTTTTCTCACCTTCTTCTTTACATCTTTCTTCGGTCCACTTTCTCTCCCTTACACTTTATATATTTACACTTAGCACTTTAGGCAATGGCCAGTAGGGTTAAAAATCGTGTGTCTCTGGTAGACCTGTATCTCATCACACTGTTGTTTAGACTGGGCCCAGAGGAAGATGGATGCACACTAAATGAGGCTACACGTTGTTCCTCTGTAAACACGCCTGACACATTGTCTTTCACCTTTAGTCTTATAAAAACACAGAGAGAAAATGTACTGTTGGCGGAGGGCTGCTGCCATCTTTTATTAAGTTGGTTTCTGGTTTTGTTGTTACTGATGTTTGTCTGAGTCAAGAGAGTCAGGTGAGGATAAGAGAACGAGAGATGATTGCTTCATTTTAATATGCTGTTGGAGAACAACATGCGGTGTCTTGCGTCTCTTATAGACAGATGACTGTTTACCAAAAAGACCTTGTAGTGTCATTTTCTCTTTTTTTTCTCTCATTGCGTGGTGGTGGGATTGGAGTCTTCATCTCTCAGCCCTTCTTCTTCCACTCATCTGTTGTTTCTTCCACTTGCCTCTTTTCAAACCATCTGTCCTCTTTGTCCAACCTATGTACTCCTTCCTTTTCTCTTTCTCTTCTCCCATCCACCCCTCCCTCGCATTTTCTACTACTCTTCCCCCTTCTGTTCTTGGCTCAATTAAGGGCTTTTTTAGGGCAATATCCATTAAGACGACTCTTTAAGTGGCCTGCTGTCATTTTAACTAAACACCACCGATATGGGACATAACTCATCCAACTCTCTTCTTCTGAGAGTTTCAACCACCAGATGTGAAGAATGCAGCTGCACTCACCTTGGCTGGGTGTGTTAGCCACAGCAAATGTTTGGTTTAGCCAGCCCGTTCGGCGCGCTCGCTAAGCAGAGAGGCGAATTTCAACATGTCCTCGCAGCAGGAATGCAGCTGCCGGGGTGGCACCCT
>OMLF01012258.1:0-11594 GCA_900302615.1 Holocentrus rufus | reverse complement strand
ATCACTCAAACCTTTCTAATCCCAACCTACCAGCTCCATTCCACATCCCCCCCTCCTCCTTCTCCTCCCTCAGCCCATCAGTCCCTCATCTGCTTGTTAACCGCCACACCTGTGTGACAGCAGAGCCCCTCCTCCTCGCTGATCACTGATTGATAAACTACTGGGCCTCCAAGTTGAAGAAAAAAAGCTTCTTAAAATTAACGGTTTAAGTCTTACATATAATAAATCTTATTGTTTTAACCATATAGACTTCTGTGCACTGCATGTCCACTTACACATTAGTGCAGACAGGGTACAGGGTTAGGGATAGTAATAAAATATGGAAAACATTTGTTTATTTTTATTACATCTGCTTTACTAAACACAATTGGATTTAACAACAAACTTCCTGATGTCCATCTTCTTATAGTGTCCATTCATAATTTAGTATTTAATATTATAGTTCATTAGCTTTTTTTTTTTTTTGCTGCTTTACTAGACACAATTGACTTTAACAGCACACTTCCTGCTGTCCATTCTCTTATAGTGCCCATTCATAATTTAATAGGTCATATTATAGTTCGCTGGCTATGTTCAGTCAGATACAGTATGGTTTTGCAGGCTTAGTGTGTTTATTTTGGTTGCTAAATTGTTGGTATTAAATTCCACGTTGCGTTAAAAAGAGTTAAGAAGTGTTCAAGAGCTGTAAATTTGGCTCTGTGAAACCTGCAGATACTAATGGAGGAGACATTAACCTATACAGAACAGGATTACCTACAGTATGCAAATAAGTCCTGGAGACAAGAGAAGATGAATGAGAGATAATGTGGAGCTGTTCTGTTGGAAACCACAAAGGTATCTGCCGTGCGCTTCTTCAGACCCAAAGTAAACACAGCGAGGAGAATGAATGGCACTGCAGGGGTCCCAGCGCTCATTAACAATAACTGCAATCCCTATAGCACACACGGCATAGCGGTTTATGGTGCGTGCTTATGTGCTCCGTGTGCATGCTGCGTGGGCGTGCGTGCGTATGCGTGTCTTCATCTGTATTTATGATATGCATCGGAGTGTATGTTTCCTCCCAGAACAAAGGTAAAGCCGGCGCTAAGAATAACATCACAGCAGGGGATTGTCGGCGTCGTCACTCGCGATAACAGGGAGACGGTGTTCAAACAATCATTAACACACTCTGAATGATGTTTTGCAGGATCAAAGGCAAACAACAATACAACTCAGAATAGCGCGCCATTGTTCGCTGCCCCATTCTATCCACATATGGTGAGAGGAACGCGTAGACGAGGACGGGGTTTGACAGGAGATAACCGGCCAGACGCAGGGATGCAGATGGCCATCATCATCAAGTGAAGAAGAAGAGCGTGTTAGAAAGAGGAGCTGTGAGAGAAGAACAATGGAGAGAGAGAAAGAGGGAATGAGTGACAACGTGAGAAGGAGAATAGAGAAAGAGAGAGGTGAAGAGAGCGGCTGAGTAATCCCAGTGACTTTTAGCATCCCACGTCCACCAAAACCATGAAAGAGAGTTAATGTTCTGCTCTCTTTCAAGCCTCTTCTGAAAGATGTTTACTCTCTCCGCCCCTCAATGACATTTTACCCTTTTGCCTCCGGTTCAGGTCATTCTAGTCAATCATTTCTCTTTTTAGCTTTCCCTCATCTTTTTTGTACTCTATTGCTTGTCTTTTCATTGTCCTGTATTTATTTATCTATTTTTTAAATTGGCTAAAAGTTGCATTCATGCTTAAATCACGTTAAACAATTTTGGGGTGCTGCACCATTTCTGAGGAGTGTGAAAATGAGTCCGCAGTCTTTAGAATCACAATAAACTTTATTTATATGGCACCTTTCTTAGCAGAGGTACAGAATGCTTCACAGATAAATCAGCAATAAAGTGAAACACCGGGACTGATAGAAATGAAGTCAACAACGACTTTAAAAAGTGAGTCAACCGAAGCTCTGCGGGCAGGTCTCTCCAGGGTTGGGGGGGCCTGGAATGCAAAAGTCCGATGACACTTAGTCACTGGACTTTAGGAATGACCAATATGGTCCTGCACCCACGGATCTAAGGGACACTCATAAGGGGTCAGCAGATCTGTTATGTACTTAAAGGCCAGGCCCTGTAAAGTCTTTCGTTCTTTTTGAATTCCCCCTCAGCGTTTACGGTCAAAGAAGGCTGATGTTTAACTTCACCACCTGGCAACCAACATATAAACACTCTTTAGTCATATATGTCTATCGCTTGTGTGATCGTGTGACTCAGCGCACACCGGTCAGGGTCAGGGGAAGTACTTCTAGACATGCCTAAGTCATCCTGCTGCACACAGTTTACAAGCTCCTCTTCAACATGACTGAGTCATGAATGCTGGAAGGGGAAGTCTTCCCACTCAGCTGTGAGGGTTGTTCATATTAGGTCAACTGATAGTTTATTGGTTTACAACAGAAATGAGCTCATGGTTTAGCAACTTCTCCAATTTAATTCTACCGAATATCTGATAAATCTGCTGTTACATACTTTGGACGTCAATAGAAACTGTAATAAACCAGTAGATATGACGCAGTGGTATTATATGTTTATTCTCTTTTCAGGCCCTTCCTGTTGCTGCCACCCCTGATGGAGTGGATGAGAGTGGCCATCGTTCATGCTGAGCATCGCAGGAGCCTATTGGTGGACAGTGATGATGTCAGACAGACCGCCAGGCAGCTCCTTCCAGGCCTGGACTGTGAACCAAGACAGCTGAAGTGAGTAAATGCACACACACTAGTGAAATGTGATTTCTTTAATCCATCAACTATAGCTTTGTAAAATAATTGGTCACAGCAGCAAATAGTTATGCACTTTATATTAATGGCTGTTCACTGGCTGTAATCTGTCTCATCAACTTTTCTATAAAGTGTACATTCATTTAGAAAGAAAATATAAATTAGATATAAATGTATGCATGGGGTACAAGGAAATAATTTAGCAGAGGATTTAATAACTGAAATAATTTCTCTCTCTGACTCGTTCTCTCTCCATCAGGCCTGAGTGTTGTTTTAGTTCATTTAAGCGTCTGGACTCCAAAGCTGCCACAGACAAGTTCCATCTAGATCTGGGCTTCCGTATGCTCAACTGTGGACGCACTGATCTTATTGGTCAAGCCATCGACCTACTTGGGCCGGACGGGGTCAACAGCATGGACGACCAGGTACTGAGGGAGTGTGTGTCTTTGAGTGTGTCTGCCATATGTTTTGATTGGAGCTGAGGCATATTGCAGCAATATGAATCAGAAGTAACATTCATAGATCATTCTCCCCAGCACTGCCTCATATATTTTTTTGGTCTTCTCTTCCATCCACCTCTCTCGTTCCCCTCTGCCCGTCCCGTGCTCATCAATCAGGGTATGACCCCTCTGATGTATGCCTGCTCAGCTGGAGATGAGGCCCTGGTCCAGATGTTGATCGATGCTGGGGCCAACCTCGACGTGGCGGTAAATACTGCAGCTACAACACTAACAGATGGACAGCTTTGTTGTGCAAAGTGGATACTTCTTTTGTGGGTGAATTAGTTTTAAAGCCCCAATGGCACAAACTCCCATTACCTCACCTTTATGGAAAACAGTGCATCTTATGCTGCATCCGTAGGCGTAAATATATTGCAACCAATAAAATTGCAACCAAAAAAACAATCCTGTCCCACCATCCGTCTAACCAAATGAAACTGATCCTCTCCCTATTGGTTTACACTTTTGAAAAATGATCCTTCACCCTGTCTCTCACCCCTTTATCTTGTTATAACAGAAAATAAATAAAATCAAGCAAATAAAATAAACATTTCATGGGGCTTTTAAAGCATCTGAATTCACAGATGCAGTCACAGATTATGTAAATGCTTGAGTGTAGTTTCTTGGTGTGTAACACTGATCTGTCCTGCGTTGTCAGGTCCCACCCTGCTCCCCAAAGCACCCATCTGTGCACCCCGACAGCCGACATTGGGCGGCCCTCACCTTCGCTGTGCTGCATGGACACATCTCTGTGGTGCAGGTATGGAAAAACACACACACTCATACACACATGTAGTGCACACCAGATGTAGCCACAGTAGAAATGCACTATTGCTGCACTGTTGCTCCACCCACAAAGGGGAATTGTCCTTGAGTTTCAGTACAAGTTGTTCTGCACAGATAAACAAAGAGCTTCTGCAGTAGCTAGCCCTGGATATAACATTGAGCCGTTCAAAAGTACACTAACAAATGTGAGGTTAGAGGTCAGAGCCATAACTGAAATGCAGCATGTCAAACATAAAACAGTGTAGCAGATGTTGTGTGTCACCCACATGCTGTATGTGTGTCTCTCCAGCTCTTATTGGATGCAGGGGCCAACGTGGAGGGCGCGGCGGTCCGCAACGGACAGGAGAGCACAGCAGACACTCCATTACAGCTGGCTTCAGCAGCAGGTGGGCGAGCACACACACACACACACAAACAAACCACAAGGCACGCTCAGTTACAATGCTGTCTCATTTACAGTTGTTCCAGCAAGTGCGATGTTTACAGTAGATAAATTCCGAATTTCACAAGATCCCAACGATGCATGAGCAGAACTCCTGTCAGGACTTAATCAAATGAAGAGATGAAAGTGGCTGTAGTCGCTTTCACCGAAACCACTAATGGTAATTCCCGCAATTATCAATCACCCTGGCGTGCTTGCTCTCCGAAAAGACTGACTATTAGCACGGGATTGAGTCATGAAGGGCACATCAAAGCGAGGAATGAGGAGCGGAGAGTTTTGGGGTAAAACAGAGATGAAGGGAGAGCGAGGGGAGTGGAGTGCTGCCTGTGGTTGTTTAGAAGCCTCTGGGCGGCATTCCTCTGTGGGATCCTCTGAAGGCCACGCATAGCTGTAGTAAAAGGGACAGACTCCAACAAACACACAGTCTCCGTACATACCAGCCAGCAACAGTGTGCCAATGATACCCAACAAGAAGACTGTGTTTGCCTGCTTATGTTTGTGGATATAAAATAAGATTAAATAAGACAAAATTTCACGGATCCCAAAGGAAAAAGTGTTTTGTTACTGCTGCAAAAGTAATACGATGCAAACAACTAGAATATAAGCACACACACAAATATGAGCAATAAAAGAAGAAACAAAGTAATAAAAAAAGAATATTAATTGTGGGGAATTAACATAATACTAAGAATAATGGAAACATGTTAAGTAGAATGCACTGGACCATTGATTTTTACCATGACGATACTGGGAATGCACACATTAATAATACGTTTTAAGGTTGATACTGGCAAAAAAATCCTTTTGTTTCAGCTATTTAAATATGTTTATAAGCTGTATCTGTATGTAACCAACTGTATATCTGCCTCCCAGGCAACTATGAGATGGTGAGTTTGCTCCTGGCTCGAGGCGCCGACCCCTTATCAAAGACACACGACGGAAACGCCCTCACGTCATCCCTATACGAAGATATGAATTGCTTCAGTCACGCCGCTGCACATGGACACAGGTATGTCTCCCAAAACAGCATGCTGACGACAGATGGTGCTGCAAGGTCCTGACGAATTGCCTGCTTCTAGCCTCTGAACCGCAGACAAGGAGAAAGTCATTTAGAAATAATGCTAACCATGTCAGCACTACATCATCCTTGACCCAAGCCCGCTTCTGAAGCCTGTCCCTCTTTGAGGAGACGTCCATCTCCTGTGCCGCGAGGTGTGATGAGAAGTCTGAGAGTATGAGCGGCTGGGTCAGGGCCTCCTTCCATAGAGAGTCCATCTGTCTCAGAGCGCCAACTGGCAGCGTAAAACACTCCACCTGTTCACTGAGCGTGTGTGTGTGAACAGGATGTAGACTCAACACTTCACATTCCACTGTGAGGGTGACAGATAATGTAATCAGAGAGGAGGGTACAGGGTCACTGAAATGGGTATGGTATGTGTATTTTTGTTCAAATGTGTAATGTTTCTTTCTTTCCCTCTTTCTTTCTCTCTCTCTCTCTCTTTCTTTCCTCCCACCACTTCCTTCCTTGTCCTCCCATCTACCCTGTCAGGAACGTGCTGAGAAAGCTCCTGACCCAGCCCCAGCAAGTCAAAGAGGACGTCCTGTCTCTGGAGGAGATCTTGGCCGAGGGGGTGGAGGGCGAGGAAGCCGGCATTTGCCCTTTCCTCCCTCTCTCCCCCCTCCCCACCCCGTCCTCGGGCCCCGGGGCCCTGCCAGAAGGAGGGATCCCCAGGCTCTGCAAAGCCAGGATGAAGGCTTTGCAAGAGGCCAGCTACTACAGCGCTGAGCACGGATACCTGGATGTCACCATGGAGCTACGAGCCTTGGGTACCTATCACAGCAAAACAACAGCTATTTTTTTAAAGTTTATTTTCATTAAGATGCATTTTGAAGATCCTATGAATATTGTAGCAACTAGACTTGGAGAAATGACTATAAAAATAGCTTTACTATATCACCAAATCGACAGGTCAGGGATATTATAGATTTGGCCTGACAAGCCCTGGCTGTGAACACGATAACTCAAATACCATTCATTTAAATTTTTTCAAAATTGCTGTGCACATTCATGAATTTGGTTAATTTTGGTGGCCCCAAGACCTTTCCTCTAGCAGCAATATAAGGCAAAACTTTAAATTTGCTAATGTGATAATACTAATGCTACTAGATAGCAAACAACAAAAGGAGACGTGTTAGACGCTTTGCATTGTGGGGTAGATTAGGAGGACTGAATGATCTCATTTGTAGAAGCAGCCATACCATTGCTTAGCCAAACCACTGACCCAGATAAGAGGTGTCAAGGTGTCCTAAGGACCCTGCTGTTAATCTTTTCATTTTCACTATATTTTGTACTTTCCGCATTACATTTCTCCCTTCCTCCTAACAAGGTGTACCATGGAAACTGCATGTGTGGCTGGAGTCTCTGCGTAGTGCTCAGCAGCAGTCCAGGGCAGGGGTCACTCTGTCCCTCCTCAGAGAGTTCACCACCATCAGAGAGGAGGACTACTGCCAGGAGTTGGTCACCATCGGCCTGCCCCTCATGTTCAACATCTTACGCACCACCAAGGTACGATCCATCCTCACCGCGTCTATTTATCTCCTCCTTCATATTTTTATCATGAATGCACCCTTGCTGAGAAAAATAAATGGGAAAAAATTTTAAATGAGTTTTTGCTATGAGATCTAATGCTCTCCCCCCACTCTTTCTTTCATTTACTGTCAGAACGATGCCATTACCCAGCAGTTGGCAAACATTTTCAGTCACTGTTTTGGCCCAGCACCCCTTCCAGCCATCCCTGAGATGAAGGCTACTCTCTCAGCACAGCTTGGTAGGAAAACTTTACACTGCAGGAAATTACGGTCATCTATTATACATTTATATCAAGATAGCTCAGCTGTCCTTTGGCTGCTCAGTTACCAGAGGACTGGAGTGACTGTACGCTCACATCTTCAGGTTGCCGTTGTTCAAAGGAGTTTACTTGATAATTGTGGATGTCTCAACTAAAAAGCATGCTTACACTTGAAGCAGACATTACGGCCAATGTTGTGTTCGTCAGCTGTCATGCACCCTGTCAAAGCAAGACAGAACCTGCTTGTGTATCGCGAGTTTCTCTGAATGTGAGCATCAGCTAAATGCCTAAACTGTTGTATTGAATTGATGTGTTTTTCCACAGACCCTCACTTCCTGAACAACCAGGAGATGTCAGATGTGACATTTCTGGTGGAAGGGAAGCCATTCTACGGCCACAGAGTCCTGCTGATCACTGCCTCTGACAGGTGAGTGAGGACAGGTTTGGACTGAGGGAAAAGTTTGGCAATGGACGTTAGAATATGTGTGAAATTTCAGAATCTGTGAATAATATAGTTAAGCACAGCAGAAGAGGTACTTGAACCTATTCAGAGACATGAAACACTGGGACAGATTTGCTAATGGTGATTTTCTTGATCAGATTCAAGTCTCTGTTGGCATCCTTTGGACCAGATGGAAGTCCCAGCAAGGAGATTGAGATCAGTGACATCAAGTACAACATATTCCAGGTAACTTTAGTTTGTTTTTTAATAAAAGCATAATGTTTCATTATTTCTTAGCATGATGGGACAGCATTGGTGGAAAATTGGTTATGACCCTAAACAAAACGTACATTATTCATTGCTGCTAGTTGTTCCTGGTCATTGCTGGATGGTAAATGTGACCTTTGACCTCTTCTCTCCCCAGATGATGATGTCATACCTATACTGTGGAGGAACAGAGTCACTGAAGAACAACGTGTCTGACCTGCTGGAGGTGAAAACAATTCCTATATAGTTACACACAAGCCTGTGTACATTTAGCTTCCTATCAGTACTAGCAGTCTTTTTCTATACCTGTGAACACTGGAAAATTATTATCTCTTCCACTTCAAAATCTGTTGATCATGAAAGACATTCTAACATCTATAGAAGCAGACATTACAAACTCTACGACCAGCCAACAAAAATACAGAATAGATAAATTATGTTCAGATTTGTATCACTAACAGTATAAACATATTAGATTAGATGGAACTTCAAAGAGAAATTAGATTATCGCAGCAGCAAAACATGTGGTTTGGATTGGAATCTAATGAATGGATGGGAAACAAGTTTGCACAGGACAATCTCCTGCTTAGTGAAGCCTCTCCGTTTGCATCAATACAGCAGCTTTACTGCTCCCAGAAAGACAGCTTGGATTCAAAATGATGCAGTGCAGATGCTAAATTTAAACATATATCCACCCTGTGACCCTCTGTGTGTTACAGATTGTTATGTACTGTCTGTCATATGGCAGTACTCCAGTGTTAACATTGGTTGTTGTTGTCTCCTGTAGTTGTTGTCAGCTGCCAGTCTGTTCCAGTTGGGGGCGCTACAGAGGCACTGTGAGCTCAAATGCTCTCAGCACATTAACCTTGACAATGCAGTCAGTGTCTACAAGACAGCCAAGGTAACATGCACACACAAACAAACACACAGAACATTCTTTCAAAACCTTAATGTTGTTTTACTCATATATGCACTATGCAAATAAGTATTGCATTTTTTTGTTAGTAGATCCATGCTTTATATGCCTCAGAATGGTCATGTTAATATATGAAAAATGCATACATACTCCAAAACATATCATTTCTTTAATGCTGTATTTGAAAGGCTTCTAATTAAATGCATCAAAAAAGAAAATTACAAAAGCTGCACACAGGAATACACATTCCAAATATATTTTGCATTGCTCCATGCAGTATTTTAATATAAACTGATTAGTTTAATCAAGCAAATTAATGTTCTTATCTGTGTAACAAAATATATTGTAAGCACTGTCAAGAAATTTTTTCTTAACACCATATAGCTTTGTTTTTAATGTGGCAAAAAAGATAACCAATACATGGTTCTGTCTTCCTCTCCTGCTGCAGGCCCATGGTTCGGTCGAGCTGAGCTCATTCTGTGAAGGTTACTTCCTGCAGCAGATGCCCGCACTGCTGGAGAGAGAGGGCTTCAGGAGCCTGTTGCTGGGTCCCTCCGGGGCCCGACCAGGGGCCAGCTCCACCTCTACTCTGGCCCACGTCCGGGGAGACTCACCTCTGGAGGAGCTGGAGGCCACCCTGGCTCAACGACTACGCTCTCTCCACGTCACCTCCCGAGTTTGAGGAGGACGCGGGAGATGCTGAGGAGAGAAGACAGAAATGAGTGGAAGGACGTGGTGGGAGCAGAAGTTTGAGCTTATCACGGATACAGGATCAGATATTTTAAAGTTATGGACAGATTGCTGCGTAAAAACATCTGATCTTACATCTGTGAGAAGGCGCAACTTCTGTTTTTCCTTGACACTGTAATGGACCCAGACCAAATGGTGTCTGCCATCAGTTGGACTATGCTCCATTGACAAGTCAGTGTTTTACATTCAGTGCTTGAGCACTCCATTTCAACACTTATTGCAGTGTACAGTATGTCTGTGAGGTAGAAGTCTGGACGATGTGACGCTTTTTCTCCAAGGCTCTGGAAGCTCAGATGGAGAAAGAAGCAACAAATGGAAGCAGCAGGTGAGGACGCTGTGAATTGTGGGACACTGCTGCCCTCTAATGGACAAAACATGACATGACAAATGGTTATCGTCTGGGAGGACTGGGTCCATCGGTACCCCGTTTGGTTCTGACTGAAGCTCTGGATAGTGATGGAAGAGTCAAGCATCTATTCAAGAATCAACTGACAGACTTTTGGCTTCGTCCCATTCCAAGTCACGTCGGGGACTGGGAGGGAGAAGGTGGACGTGGAGCCCAGCGTTGATGGAAGCTTTGGATTAACAAATGTACCGTCTTTTTATGTAACTGTTTGTTTTTATTTTCTATTTTTGAAAAAAATAAGTATAACAGGAAAAAAAACAAAATACTTAGCAAAGAGTGGGATGGACATTTTCTATTTAAAGAGAAAAAAAGATGTGAGAGTATTTAACAGGGTGTTCCCTTTTTATTGTGTTTTTAATCCAAGCAAATTATTAATATTATTATTAAAAGGCTTTTGTGTAGCTGTCGTTTTTCCAGGTCGTGTACACTCTAACAGTTAATTAAGCTTATATATATGCTGATCTTAAATGCTTCCTACAAAGGTACAATAGCAGAATCCAACATGGGATTTAGACTACATAAAGTCTGATTTAATGCTGAATAATGTAATAAAGGTCCAAGCCTGGTAAACGCAGACTGTGTCCTTTGTTAGTTTTGTTTGCACAAAATATTTTGAGACTATTTCCAAAACATGTAGCGCCATCTGTTGGATTACACCGGAACAGACTTACCTGAAATCCAGGATAGCAAGTAACTTTTGCATGTGCACATAACTTCAAGATGTCTCTCAAATGTGCAAAAAAATGCAAAAATAAAATTGCACAAATATTTGCAAAAATAAATACATACATACATAAACAATCTAGCCAATTATCTGAGTTGCTGAGAGTACAAGGGAGGTAGTGTCTCCTAAATCAGGACAATTGTGAGGTTAATTGTGAAGCAATCACACAAGACTATATACTACTTTAATCACGACTTCACTCATTCACACCAAAGCATGATTAACCCCTCCCACCTGGCACCAGATGTCTGATAAAACAATCAAACCTGCTGTTAGGCCCAGGTCAGCCATCACACACACACACACACACAGACACAAAGAGGGAATAAAAACACCCACACACCATAACTGAATGAGTTTATTTGTTTCAGCACTGAAGATGCTCACAGTTATGTTATATGGGGATTACATCAGTCGGTTTTGTTCCTGCTCTGTAAAAAGGCCGCTCTGGGCCTCAGAATCATCGGATGTCCTTAGTGTTGCTAGCTTCCCGTTGTAGAAAATAGATAGGAGGGTGAACAAATAGGGTATTGCTTTGTGTTTGTAGTACTGATATCCCCTCCCTGTGCCCCTTCCACCTAAAGGCAGAGAGAGCCCAGACCTCTGAGCTTTCCAGAGAGTGGTACAGAGTAGAGGAAGCATCATTCGAAACTTTGTGCACAAGATAAGAGGAGGAGGAGGGGAAAAGGGCAGCGGGAGCAAGAGAAAAAAAAGAAGGGCGTAAAGAAAAGCAGAGAGGGTGAAAAGTAAGGGAAAGAGAG
>OMLF01012255.1:44901-55701 GCA_900302615.1 Holocentrus rufus | reverse complement strand
TGTACTCCGTCTTGTCCGACTGACTCCTCCTCACCAGTGTTCCCAGGTTGACATCTCCTTTGGCCATGTCATCTGCCACAATCGTGTCCGTCTTCCTCCTCTCCAGGTAGCGCAGAAACACAGGCCTGTTCCTCCTCTTGATCACTTTCTCCTTCTCTTTTTCCTTCTCCTTCTCACTCCTGCTGGCCTCCTTGGGATCCATAGTGAAGCTGTCAACTCCCCTGTGCTACCGGACCGGCCGGGGAGAAAAGGAGGGGAAGAGAGAGGGACAGGAAGAGGGAGAGAGAGAGAGAGAGAGCCTGGGAAGTGCAACAGGTGTACTGTTCACTGTGCACTGACTGCCACTTCTGCACAGGTAGTCCGGCCCCTCCCCCTGACTCTACCTGTCATGGGAGAGCCATGTGGCCACTCCTCTCCACTGTGCGCTTCTCCTTTATGGACACCTAAATTCACCCGGGAAGAGAGGGTGATGAGGCAGGAGGACAGAGCAAAAGTCTTGTTTTGGTCTCATTAAGGATAATCTCAAGAGGCATGTTGCAAAGACAGTGCAGTGTGTGCATTCATAGTGTGTCAAATGTCTACAAGGAAGTGTTGGCATATTTGGCCTGTATGGGATTTTTAGATTTACAGAATGACGACTAACTTAACAACTTGCATGTGTGAATAGAACTCAAATATCTACAGTTTAACTTACATGAAAAACCGAAGCCTTTATCAGAAAAGTACCTGAACTACTAAATCAAATTCAACAAGCCTTTGAAGAGGAAAAATCAAGTTATTCATTGCCACAGATGTTGCACTGTATTGATTTACCCACACCACACACTATGTCAACAAAGGCGGCAAACAGTTTTCAAAGAGTTTTTTGTAGCCACATTGCACAAACTGCACACATTTGATATGAGTGGGCCATTTGTATTTGACAGTACTCAAGTTACTGTGTAACTTGATTTTGCATCTCATACACTGATACACAGGACTCCCAGACTGACCAAATACCGTCAAGCCAAGAGTGAGTTTACCTATTATCATTTCATTGACATCATGATTTGTTTTAATTATGTGCCTTTAGTCATTTTGCGAGAATAGGTGCCACTTTTGGATTTAGCAAATCAATTTTAATTTTGGACAAAATTTCTCACATTATACTACATTTTTAAATTTATTGTTTTCTCTAAACAAAAACTTTACATTTCTGGTAACCAGTCATATCGTGATATTCATAAAATGTCATATCAAGCCTGCTTAGGTAGTTAGTTCATCAACACCGAGCTGCAACAATGATTTCTGGTTATGGCAACCAGATACAGCATTCCTGCTCAGAACAATGAGTGGATGCATTGTTCTTCCTATTGAGGCACAGGTAAGAAAGGCTCATATTGTGTGTTCAGATCACCATGGTGTGAGCTCACACAAAACCTGTTTAACTTCCATTAGAGTGATGTGAGGATACACACACACACAGTTCACTTTTACACACCAGTCACCCACACTTGAATCTTTGAACCTTATAATGCATTTTATACTAACCGCAATTCATATTTGTATCTCACAGGATTGTTTGCATTTCGCAGTCATTATTGTGTGTATGTGTGTGTGTGTGTGTGTGTGTGTTGCAGAAAGAAATCAAGAATTTGATCATAACATTGATTTTATTTTCTTCTCTATTCAACAGCACAGTCAAAATTATATCCAAGCTAACAGTTGGAAGCATTCACAGTTATTACATAACTGAAGAAATTATAAAAACTATAACAGCCAAGTACAAACAGTACAGCACAAACATACATTTGCAAAATAATGTGAGCCAAGTCTTTACATTGCCCTGAGGGAGCTTATGTCACGTCATGTAACCAAGGGCGTGGAGGTTTGTAGCTTGAGCTGCTCAAGGAGAGAAGTGTAACCTACTCTATACATTGACCTCACACCTGAGAGAGAGACCATTGGCTTCTAAAGCAGTTACATGTCAGATAAATAACGTAGTGTCCACGAGTAGTCTCAAAGAGTCATTAATATAAATGAAATATGTAATGAAATGTGTAGAGACAAAAAATACATCTTATTGCCTGCTGTTTAGAAACAATTACCTATTATGTTTTTATGGCCAAAAATACATAAAAAAAAAAAAAAAAACAAATAAAGATCCTGTTTTTTGAGGAAAGAGAATGAGTGCTTTTCACTTTTTCTGTCCAGATTGTCCAAACAACTCCAGAAGTTAGATCAGATTTTTGAAGGAATGTTGTACTTCTGTGTATTTCCACAGGCTGACTTTTCTATCCATTGGGATATCACAGTGCAGTGCCCCTGAATTCATCATGTCACCTCATCTTATTTTGCCATTTGACCTTTGCCATGATTGCAAACCACCGTTTGGATTCCCGATCTCTTGCATTAAATCTTTTTCTGGTCATGTATTTACTACACAAGACAGGTTGTATATAAGTTCACACAGGCCATAATAATTATCAGGAGTTTGTTCACAGCTACAGCAAAGACCTGAGATACACTGTCATGTTCACACTTAAAGATAATGGATGTGTTTTTATGGTGGGTGCTGATGTGTAGCCTATACCTTTTGTTTGAGCAGACAGCCATATGACAATAAAAGAGATGGAGTGGGTGACGTAGCTGGTGTGGCTGTTTGTTTATGGCACAATGGACACAGGACTTTGGTCTCATAATGTATTTTAACAATCGCCACCTTCAAATTCATTAACTCCAGGATGTGACGATAAGTGCTGCAAAAGCTGTATGGTGACCATGACGAAAGATAAATGTCAAGGCCTTGTGTATCTTCTTCCCTTTTTGCTACAGTTTCTCCTTTTGATCATTATTATTATTATTATCATTATTATTATTATTATTATTATTATAATAATTATTTTATCGTTGTTATTTTTATACAGTAGTATAACCAGCAGCAGCACTAGTAGTACTAGGAACAGATTAGAATTATCATAATTAGGTCTACTGGTATCACAGTTGATGGAAATTATTTGTCTGCTGAGACTGTGATTGATACCTGTAACCTGAAAAAGAAAAGTACAGAAAAGAAAAGAAGAGACTGGTGTTCAGCTCCATATCAATACAATCTGATGTTGTAAAAGCCTTTTTCTTTGGCATAGCGAAGATGTCTATGCATATCTCCATACCTTAAACAAAGATCCTGAAGCTTCGTGAAGAGGCTTAACTCAGTGGGGCATTTTAGCAAATTAGACGTAGGCTTAGCTCTGTGGAGTCGTAACACACACAGTGAAACTGGTGCTTCATATTTGTTGCGGTGTTCATCAGGCCAGTGAGCAGTGAGTCTGCTTAATTACAATTAATTGTCTCTTCTGTTTTAAATAAAGGTTACCTTGCCCGTTTTTCCTGACATTTCGGGTTACAGGACATAAAACTGAGTCATGCACCTTCCCTCTATCTATCGTTCCCTATCTCAGTTTGGGGAACCTGCTACAGATAGGCGGCAGTAAAACACAGCGACATGTGAACACATGCTGCCACACTGAGCTGAGACGTCAAACTCGCAGGGAAAAGCAAAATTAACTTCTGGTTCTTCCTTCAAAATAAAAGTGCACAATTTCTCACTTAAAAACCAACTGAGCATAAAATCATGTCATCATAATAGGTGGACCCTTTCGACTGAGTATGAAGATCTGTTAAAAAAAAATCTGGTATTACGTTTAGGTAGGGTACGAGAAAGCGCAGTTTCAATGTATTTACGACTCAAGCACAAAAAACCCCCCAAACAGACAATTTGGAACGATAGCTTATGAAAACCCTATTTACTGTGGCACAATACCTGGGGCTTCCTATTACTGCCATGGTAAATGTAGGAATGCAAATATTTATTGCCTTCAAAATTAGCTGGCTGAAAATATCCCAAATTAAAGGCATTACACTCTCCATCATTATGCAACAGCAACAGCTGAGTTTCCTCCCTCTTCTATCTTCCCTATCTCTGTCTGCGCTGCATATATATAATCTCTCTCTCCCTCTCTCTCATCTCCTCTTTAACCAAGTGTTCAGACAGTTGGAAAGTAGACAGAAAGACAAGAGAAACATGTGTTGGGATTCAATGCTGGACCATGAACTATACATACACTGCCCTACAACAATCTATAAATTCATAAAATAAACGTTTAAAGGGTACTGGATTTATTGTCAAAAACAAATGAAAGTGCATTATTTCAGTGTTGTCTTTGCTGATGTAAGCCTACAAGAAAAAAAAAGTGCAATATGCATCAAAAATTTATTTTTTACTAAATATTCATTCAATATAGGCCTACTGCGTCCTCTGCTTTGGTCGACATTTATACTGAAGATATACTTATAATTGTTTTTCTTTAAAACCTGTTTTGTAACTATGTGCTATTCTTCCAAAGTTTTGACTGTAAATGCTAAATTTTATTTCATGTCAATAAAAGGGGAGATACGGGTAACACCAATCCCAGTCTCGGTTGAGTAACAACCGCAGCATCCCAAACACCAGGAGGCAGCACGAGGGCTTTTTTTTTATTTTTTATTTTGGAAAATCACTGTCCGGAAGTCCCGCTTTTATTATGGGAACTTGGCGGTCACCTCGCTTCGTGAACCAAACGGGAAGCAGGAACTGGATGAGACGAAGTGGTCATGATGAGACCGCTTCTGCGCTCTTCGCTCGGATACGTGGTGACATTTCTCGGTCCACAGCCTGCCTTTCCGAGCAGACTCGTCACACAAGCAGCAGGCCCATCTTTATATTTGAGAAAAACGATGCATTATCAAACGGAAGAGAGAGGACACCCGAATTCTCCTAACTACCGGATTTATTTTAGTAAGTTATCGCCCGCGTCTGTGTAAGAAATTGATGTGTGTTGGTTTTCCTCCTAACCATATGGTTCTGGTTCCGGTGTGTTGCTGCGGTGTGTGTCCGCCAGTTCACCACTGCCCGACCTCTAAGTCAAGGTAAACGCTTGACCTTTGAATGGCGCACGCGATTTTAGTGGCTCGTAACATTCATGTCATAAAAAACTGCATCAAAACTCGGCAGCTGCAGTTTCTTTAGTTACCAGCGGACTGTCACCGTTTGTAGTCAGAAGAGGAAGGAAGATGGTTCACAATGTATCCTTTCACGTGTGTATGAGACTCGGATGTCACTTCCTGCTTAGTGGTCACGTGGACAGAGGCTTCTGAAACCTGAAAAAAAATTCCCCTATCATGTCTAATGATTTTTATTTTTTGTTCCAAAATGTGCCACATGGAAACACTGATATCACATGAAACACCAAATTTAAAAGGATTAAGGATTATAAGGTGCAATGCAGAGTAAATGCTTATCATTCAGCTCCTAGTAATAATGACATTGAATTAACTCAGCTCCAGTAAAAAATGATAATGGATAATCATTCAGCCCAAATAATTACAAGTCTGATAGTACTTAAAGACAATGAAAGTATTATAGTATTATAACATGTTTCCATAATTTCCTGGTGGAACAAGATGTTTGTGCAGGACCTAGCATGGGCAGGGATCATTTTCAAAGTGTAAACAGATGGGTTATCAATTAAGAGGAGAAAGGCAGTTTCATTTGAGTGGAGGAAAAAAACAATCTATGATGGTTTGAATTTTTGTGGTTACATTTCATTGTGGTCTGTTGAGACGACTGTTGCTGGGAAAATTATCTTAGTGTCTTCTACAATGTTCTTCTCCCTATGTGATCGTTGAATGTCGGTGCAGGGGGATGAGTTCAGAAAAACACCAGAACTTTGATGTTTAGATTTCTGTTTGTGTCATTTCGAATACCAACTGAGATAACTGAAAAGTGGTGTAATTGGATTCAATTTTGTCCAGTTAGCTGCAGAATAACAAAAACATACAACATCAAACAACAAAACAATGCCAGAAATGCAATGTAAATTGTCAGTCCCAGTTTTAAAAGTGTTTGTGTGTTTTAGGTTGCATTTGTCCTTTAAAAGTTAAATTGTACACTCAAAGACTTTGTGACGGGTAAGCACACCATTAAGTTAAGGCTGAAAAGACAACTGGAACATTTGGCTCATTTTATGTATAGAAAATTTATATTTGTTATAGATAAATTACTTTCATTTTATCTTCTTACCAAGCCCAGTCAGGCTTTGTGCATCTTTCCAGGAGGGTTGCATATAGTTGGGCAAGTGTGTTATACAGTGTTTCTCTACATGTAATTAAGACTAAGCCACGAGTAACTGGAATCTGCACATTGTCATCAGCTGTATTCTGTTACTTTTTGGGATTTAATAAAGACTGGCAGGGTTTGAAAAAGAAGCAGTATTTTTATGTGAAGAGACGCCTTGTCATGTAGGCTAATTGGATAATTTCCCTTTGAACCTCCGTCTCAGGTCAACAGCAGGTGGGATGACTCCGCCACAACCACATATAATAAGGCCTGGAAAGCAAATCAAAATCTTCTCCCTCAGTACGTGTTGAGTGCAGTGACTGCAAATTTCTTTTCGCATGGTTTCAGTCAGCTGCTAACTCTTTTTACCCGTCCTGTGAGTGGTCTTGCTTGCTGTTAACCTGTATGGACAAACATAACTAAGGGGCAACATTTGGTTTTAATTTTTATCTTATGTATTGACTAACCTTACCCAACAAAAGTAGAAACTATGGCTAGGTAATGTATTTCAAATGCATAATAGCAGGCCGAAATGTACTGATGAAAACTGGACCCTTTCAGGATGAACCTGACATAGGCTAATGTTACTCACTATTCATTTACATGCATAGAGCGGGAATTTTGAAATTGTGTCCGTCTTAGGGGTTGAAATTCTCTTGTTCGTAAGGTCAGCACATGTTTTCTATTCTGCATTCAATTCATTTTGTAGTAGAGAAAAACATTTAAATAGAGTGTAAACTTTTGCTATATGTTTCTGTGGTTCTTTCCAACCTCTTACACATATGGCGTGTCCCACGACATGCAGTTTTTAAATGTAGTTTTAACCACAGGTCAAAAGCGGTGTACAGGACCCATTGTTTCAACTGTTGTTTCAAACCACTGCCTCATATGGCCAAATAAGGATTCTGGCTAAACTGTAAATCCATGCCAACCCCAGCCGCAGGTACAGCCAGCTACCCTTTCCTGCATCGTGCAGCTTGGGGCGGAGTCACACATCAGGGCGGAGTAACCCATTTAACCCCGCCTCACAGTCATTTCCATTGGCTGACATCTTGCTGCCCTTCCACTTGTGGGCGGAGTAACACCTAGGTAGAGTTACACGTGTGACCCTAACCCTAATCTGGGTCTTGGGTCATCCTTAGGATTTGCAGGATAAACGTCTAATACAACTGTCTGGAGTTACACAAAACAATGCTTGAGCATCATAATAATCCTCCCCTATTTCTGTATGTATCAGTGTCAAGCAAAAGCCTTTTTCCAGTAAAGCCCTTTTGGAATTTTATTGTATGCATACTTCAACGTGTATAGATTTTTCAATGGTTTTTGTTGTTTTTGTGTTTGTTCGGTAAATGTTTTTGTTTTGTTTTGTTTTTCTTTTCTAGAAACCTCTGAAGGGAAATATATTTCACCCTTTCACGACATTCCACTTTTTGCGGAAAAAGAAAAGGTAACCTTATTTTTTTTTAGGAATTAATTGAATGCTATTTGAACCTAAACACTGGCTCAATTTTTTTTATCGTTTAATAACTGAATTTTGTCTTGCCATAGGACAATGATGTGCCACCTAAAAAACTTAGGAAGACTGAAAATGAGGTATTATACTTTTTTTTTTTTCATTTTTACATTTTTTACATTTTTTAAAATTAATTAATTTATTCATTCATTCATTTGTACGACACTATATGGAAACATTTACCCCAGCATGTGGGTTCATATAAAGCTTTCTTCTGTAATTTCAGCTGCTGTTTAACATGGTTGTGGAGGTCCCTCGATGGTCTAATGCTAAAATGGAGGTAAGTATAGATTATTCAAGATAGCTCTGACTACTTGCAATAATGTATTCCTAATTTGATTATTAGGTATAGGAGCAGTGCCAAAGCACCTCTGTTCACTCATCGTGAGTCTGCAGAGCATAATGTTCTACAGAGTCTGTTGTCCAGTTCATCAAATTATTTGAGGGAAAAGTTTCTTAGGACATCTTTCCATTTATAGTATTTCCACACAAAGTATCACCATTATTGAGACACTTCATGAAGAGCAAAGGTAGGCAGATAAGTCAGCTTAAAGTTATTTAGATCCATTCATGGCTTTTTGTGAAAATTAGCATTTTAACAATGGCATTCCAAAATACACTTCAGATCTTATTAAGAGTCTTAGATTCTTGTTTAGAGCATTTATCAGGTTATTCACGCTACTTGTACGACTGCTCGAATATTTCATACAGCTTGTCCTTTTCCATATAATTCTGCTACTCTTACTACAGCTCACCTACTCCTGTCACGATGGTGCACTAATCTAACTACCGAACAACTGCTTAGTAACCACATTTAGAAAATTTAGATGCAGATGCAGTTTGGTAGCTGCATGGCTGAAGTTGCATGGGAGAAATGAGTTTTAGTACTCCTCTTAAGTATTGTGATTTGTACATGCTGATCAAAGTCACTTATAAACTTACTCTTAGCCTCTGTCACTTTTAATTGAAACAGTTTTTACTACTCATACTCTTAAAGATATGTTTATTTATGGACAAAATCCTCCTGTTTTTACTTTTTGCTTCAATCCATTGTTTCTGTAGTCATGTAAGCTCCTTTTATGCCAATTTTTTTTAAATGTTACGAGATTGATAATAAACTGATTGTTTCCAGGAAATGTTAATTTTGTAGTCTACTTCTGAAATGTCATGGTTGATTCAATCTCCAGATTGCAACCAAGGAACCCCTGAACCCCATCAAACAAGATGTAAAGAAAGGGAAACTCCGATATGTGGCCAACGTATTTCCTCACAAAGGTTATATTTGGAACTATGGGGCACTCCCACAGGTAAGGAAAATGTACAGTGTCAGCAGATTTAGTTACATTAATAATAATAAGCACCCTGCCTTACTTAACCCTTTTATGCTTTGTGCTTTTTTGGCAAATGGAAAATACCAAAGCCATTAAAACTTAATTACTTTGGTGTACGTGTCTTCATCCTCATGCTGTATTGATTTTGATCCTAGTCAATGACTAGGATCGCCTGAGTGGATTTCCAGGCGTACATATTTATATGCTTTGTATACATTTATTTAGAACATTTGCAAGGAAAGTGATCATTTATATGTTTTGAACTGTTTGCTGGAAAAGACATGGGAGGACCCAGATCACACAGACAAAGAAACAAAGTGCTGCGGAGATAATGACCCCATTGATGTGTGTGACATCGGCTCCCAGGTGAGACCGCTGGACCAGTACTTCATATTATTTAAGGATGTTTTGTCTATTTTGTACACAATGTTGTAAAATGAGTTTATGTTATTTTTGCTTTTCATTCCCCTATTCCGCAGGTGTGCTCACCAGGTCAGGTGATTCAGGTGAAAGTGCTTGGCATCTTGGCCATGATTGATGAGGGAGAAACAGACTGGAAGGTCATTGCCATCAACGCTGAGGACCCAGATGCTCAGAGCCTAAATAGTGAGTGTTTTTCATCAGATTGTGTTAGGACCAGGATGATGTCAAGTAACAGATTGTCTAGCACCGCTTGATGTACAGCTCGAAACAAATACAGCCTAAAACACATTAACACTGACTACGTTTTCATGCACACAAGAAACCAGATTATTGCGTATCCAGGTTAAGGTAGGAAAGCTGATTACTCAAAAACCCCAGTTTACATGCGCTAGGAATAATCTGGTTTCTCCTCCACGCCCGACAATCCCCAGATTGTTACCGCCGCTGACAGTGGTTCAGCAGCCTGCGCGGTCACCAGAACGCACCAGGCAGCCGGCCGCTTTCCGTGGTAGCTTCCCCGAGCTTTGCCCGTCCACTCTGCTGTGCGCGGTCAAACAGTTCTGGCAGATGTGTTTTAATTTCCTTAAATTTCCATCAGTGGCAATGATGACAAGAAATTATTAAGCATTCTTCAGTGACCATGTTGAACAGACGATGAAGATTTTATTCTCCTGAGCGTTGCACAGTGTTTGTCACTTTCCTTATCCGCTCCCTTTTCCCGCACATGCGCACCTGTAAAAACCCTTTCAGAAATCCAAGTAATCCGAGGGTTTACATGGTCCAGTAATCGGGTTTCTCCAGCAGAAATCTGTCTGTGTTAACCGAGTTTCTCTTAAGCCCTTAACCCGATTATTGAAACCTGGTTTCTCATTTACCTGGCAGTTCAGAAATCGGATAACTGCCCTACGCGAGGAATAACCCGATTATTGAAGTGCATGTAAACAAACTGTTTATAAAAAGGGATTGGCGGTTTACGTCGTGTTTCTGATGCCATCTCATTTAGTGCCTCCGTGATTCTGCAGAGTAAAATTCAAAAGTGGTAATTCCTCAGCTTTAATTTAATATTATGAAAACATGACAAAAAATTATTGATTATTAAGGAAATATATTTACTCCTCAATCAAGTTAGCAATCAAATTAAAAGGTATCTATAAAATATTAAAGTTTTTCTAATACATAGAATACATTCTTTAGATATGCTACTTTGAAAATGCCCTTTATCATATATGCCCCTAAACATTCATAACCTGCCTAACTAACCTTTGGTGCCTTTCATCAGCAGGTATATTTCTGAATTAAATCTGCTTCTTGGAATCTGTCCTGAACGTCTCATGGCAGGCTTTATAAGATGATGTCCTCTCAGCCGCATATTGTTTCCTAATTTGGATTGATGTTTT
>OMLF01012255.1:7573-44881 GCA_900302615.1 Holocentrus rufus | reverse complement strand
ATTCATGTTTTATTTGAGGGATATAATTAACACTCAATCATGCACAGCATTTCTGAGACTTGTTTGTGGTTACTGCTACATAACTACCACAGTGACATCCAGCAGTAAGTTTGAGAAATTTATGTTTTTAACAGTGTACTCTGTGTTTTTCGCAGATGAACCATGTTTCTGCAGTATTGCTTTATTTTGCAAAATCCTGAAGGGTCTATTTTCGATTTTTGATGTTTTTTTTTTTTTTTGTTTGTTTTTTTATATCATGGCTAACTATCCAAAAGAAAATCTACTGACACCACTGAGTGATATTCTCAGAAGTTCCTGTTTACTGTTAGTGCTTTGTGCACTCAGCTAGCCCATTCAATATAATCGCCCTTACGTACAAGGAATATATAGCGCTAGTTTTTGGGTCAAATATTGTTTTAGGGTGAACTTTCACTTTATAGCTCAGCTATCGCCCAACAAGTAAGAAATTCATATAGCGTCACAATTGTCTTAGCACTTGCCATGTTTGTAAGAAATGGGACATGATGAAGGTGGAACTCTTATTTTTGATTTTTGATTTTGATTTGATATTTGCTTTTTAAATTTTTTTGATTTTTGATGCACTTTTATAATGCCAGGTATGAATGAAATGGAGATTCATATACCATTTATACCTGATACAAGACATGTACAGATCTGCTAAATGGTGTGAAGAGGTCCTCTGTTTTTGCTCTCTTTGACTGTGTTTGTGTTTTCCTCAGGCATAGAAGATGTCCGTAAGAGCCGTCCTGGTCATTTAGAAGCAACTATAGACTGGTTTAAAAAATACAAGGTGCCAGATGGGAAGCCTGAGAACCAATTTGCATTCAATGGGCAATTCAAAGACAAGGTACAAAGCCATTTTTAATGCTACATGGATGAGAAGTGCAATGCTATTGTAATATCCTGTTTACATAGTTAGTTTGCAGTCCAGTTTAGTTTTATAGACATGCTGGATGACCTCAAATGAGTCATTCCTTAAATGCACCAAATTCTGAGCTCCTCCCCTGTTGCCCCTCCTTGAAGGACTTTGCAGTTGAGATCATTAAGTCCACCCATGAGCACTGGAGGGCACTAATGCAGAAGAACACCAATAGTGGAGACATTGACTGGTGAGTTGGTGGAGGTTCTTACTTAATGGGTGTGTATGTGAAACTCAGTGGTCGAATTAATAACCCATTTTACACTATATAAAGTATAATGCTTTGTGGGAATTTTTGTGAACCATGACTGATCTTTGATAATGCTCTTTTGTTTGATGACAGCAAAAATATCTCTGTCTGTGAGAGTCCTTTCAAATGCAGTGCAGAGGAGGCCAGAGATGTGATACAGTCGGTGAGAACTTACATATTCAAGTTGTAGCTTATAGTGTAGCCATTGTTTCTTAGTGCTGACACAAAAATTGAATAACAAACACTTTATCAACAAGCTTTGGCCGTTGTCATGTTCATGTATCCGTTTGACTCCTCAGGCCCCTGCATTTGGTAAACCTCTTCCTGTACCTCCAGAGGGTAAGTTCATAATTACCCGTTCACTCTATGGTTGCATTAATTTTGTATGAAATGCTTCTATGTTTGTATTTTTATTTGATTCTTAATCTTTTCCCTTATACAGTAAACAAGTGGCATTTTCTCTGAAAGTGATTCTGAAGTCATCAAGGCCATCTTCAAAGTGACAAAACCTGATGATATAAGAAGCAACACAAGTACTGCTGCATGTTTTTGTATGCAGTTAGATTTATTTTTGATAAGGATTCTATGTGATGAAGGGGAGACATCTGTATTTTCATGATCTTGAGTAATAATCCACAAATGAATAGTTTTGTTTTCTTCTCAAAATCTTGTTGTAAGCCATAATGTTTATTTGTTGGTGATATAAATGATCATTTAGAAACTGTTCACACATACTGTATGGTATAATTGGCCTCCATTCAATTAAATTGTAAATTAGATTGTTAAAGTGCAGTATGTTTAAAAGTTATTTAAGAATGCAAACTATACTAGTATACCTTGTTGCCTTTAACACTATATTCAGTCTGTGCTTGCTACCACAGAGAAGACATTTTTTATGCAACCAGTTGACAATTCTTTCTTATTTGGCTAAATAAAAAGGGGGAAAAAGTTGTGAATGACTCATTTTCTTAACCAATAATCACACATTTAAAACCTTCAACATTCAGGCAATATTTAATACATGAGGTTTAGATATTAAATTGGAGTAACAAATCAAAGTGCTTTAAATAAATATAAATTTTATTAAAAACACCCACATCTCAGCAATATCAGGAATGATATAATAAACAGCTTTCAAATAAACTGCATTCAGTACATTACAATACTTACAGTATTTATATCCATCCTTAATTCTGAATTTTTTTTTTCTTTCTTTTTTTGGAGCATACCAAACTTCAGGAGAGCTGGGGAAGCCTTAAAAATAAAATGACAGGCAAAAAGATGCACTTTTTTTTTTCTTTTTATACCTTTAGTGTCTAACTGCAAAAAGACCAAGTTTGTAACAACTGCTAGCTTAACGTTTGAGCTGAGCACCTTTTGTGCATTAGTTAAGCTCAGAAAGTCATTCAAGTAATGTTGACTCACTCAGAAACACTCTGAAGCATCTTCAAGTATGGCTATGCTTTTAACCCGCTATATCTTAGACACCTCGGCTTTCTCAGCCACAACCTGCTACTGTAGCTGGGTCCTGTACAATGAAATTCGACAAGTTTTTTATATTTTCTTTACAAAACTGGAATAGTTTACAAAAACTATAACGTCTAATGTTTGAACTAACAGGATCCGAGAACTGTAAACATTGCTGTGTTTGACAGTGAGTGTAGTATTTACAAAGTCTTCCTGGATTATCTAACCATGAGCGTTCTGTTAACCTGAAAAAGCCAAGGCGGATTTTAAGATATGATGAGGATTGCTGACAGAAGGGCTGTGGGTTTATTTGACAGAACTAGAAGAACCTACATCAACATCAAAGAATGAACTGTATTCCTGCAATACAAATGCTTGGTATGTACAATGTGACATAATTTATTTTATTTTTTTTTTTAACAAATTTACAATCTATTTTAAATAAAATGTTTTGTAATTCTTTATTACATTTTTTTTCCTGAAAAAGAAATGAAGTGCTTTCAGAAAATGAATATATGTTAAAGAATGGGGTGAGTTGTCACTCAAACTTAACTGTCATTCCATTATATATCACATTAATTAAATCAAATGGACAGGGGAGAAAAATAATTATACAATTGCTTAGTGGTTATAAATAATTTTAACTATACACAGGCACAAAGATGTGCAACTACGTTAATAACTGCCCTGGTCTTGCCTCATAGCAAAAGCAAATACATTGCTCCTTACCTAATCAATGTCATACTTTCCCTTTAGTCAACTCAGTGCATATTATATGTTCAAATTATTTTTAAAAGATTACCACCATTCTACTAGCTAAAACATAAGTACAAGAATTGCAGGAAATTATCTTTTTCCTCACAAAGTTAATTTGTCTTGTGAAGTATAGAGAAAAGAGTTATACAGGGATTCAGGATGCAAAGTCCCTGAATGAGAAAAAGACAAGATGATTACAGGTGATGAAGTTGTACACAAAATTAGTCGAAAATGTCCCTGATTTTACAGTAACATCAAAGCTTTAAGTTCAAGTAATACTTTCTAGCAGATCGATAATGAAGAAAGTAAGCAATGAACTTTTCTGCCTTTTGGTGGCCTGAAGATTTAGCTGTTGTTAACATATTGAAATTAGAAAACAAAGGAAAGAGGAAAAGTGTGTGTTATAATCCTATTGCCAAACTAGTTTTGAGGTATATGACAGGTAGGTACTGTACATCATTCAATAGCCTTCTCGCTGCCCAAAGAGTCTCACATTATATGTTTCTAGCAGGTCGAGTAGCACCTTATGAAATAAAATCAGTTGAAACCCAAAGAAATAAAATGAAGTAGGTTGTTACTATATTTTACAACACAAAAATCTAAAGCATTAATTCCAAGAAGGAAAATTAATTTACTGTACAAATCTCAACTTTTTATATTACAATTAGATTACAGTTATTAAAGACCCCACAGCAAGCCAGCTGCCCTCTGAAACCATGATAGTGACACTGAGCTTACCCTGTTTCATGTTCCTCAGTGTATGAAAAGCACATGTTTACTAAGCACCACAGACACACAACTACATGTAATATTCACAATCTAGGTTTGTTCAATGAACCCGGGGTCAGGAACTTTGAAACAGCTGCTGACAGCAAAGTAAACCTAGAAACTAAAAAAAAACAAGACAAATGTGCTGCACCATGTTTTTTCCTCAAAATATTAAAAATGCACCATTAGAATGGCTCAATTTTACAGTATAAAGGACATAGGAAAGTGAAAGAAGCACCGATACAATGATAGTGTAAAAAAATCAATTTGCATGAACTGTTGCACGAATTGCTCATACTGTATAACCCTTTATGAATTTAATATCAATTTAGTATTAGGGATATTTAAAAATTAATTACTCTCACTTAAGGAATACATTTAAAACAATTTTCATGATTTGACGGTATTACCAAAACATTTAACTCACATTATCAAAAGTGCTCTATGATACACTGATTTGCTAAAAACCATTGCGCTGATGATGTGACAATGAGACAATAATTTCAGTGTCATTCTGTTGACATAATTCATCAAGAGTTTGCCACTCACAGAGAGTGCTGTGGTTATAGTGTGAAGGCATTTGAATAAAAATAAATGGTGATAAGCACACATTTTAGCACCGTGAATGTTCTCACTCACAAAGTCAGTGTTTTATGCCAAGATTATATCTCCAAAATTTCATAAGAAAAATAAAGCCACCAAAATGAAACTTTGTTTCCAGTAAAAACAAGTCCTGATGTATCAGACAGAAAGCACCAGAGATTTTGACAGTGTGTATCTTGCAAAAGTAACCAAACAAAAATAAATACATCCTTAGTAGGGTCACCTAGTAAAGCTTGATTGTTAAAGAGGTGAAAGACCTGATGTGGAAGGTGTTTTTTTTTTGTTTTTTGTTTTTATCCCATCTGATCACAAGTTCCTTTTTCTACGGACACAGTTGCTAACCTTTCAGATAGGAAGGAGTGTTCTGTACGAGGCCATTGGTGCTTGAGGTCTTAGTTTGTCATAAATATAGCACCTACAGTTTTCTCAGTCTTCTTCCTCATGAGTGTTTTCTACACAAAACGACTGTAAGGCCCTGTGACCTTGGTGAAGGCGTAGGGAGATGTACTGACATAGGTGTTGGTTGTGCTGGACAAGGACCCCTCAATGAGTGTCTGGATAAAACGCTTGTAAGGAGGCTCTACGCTTGGATCTGATGACTCATGATGCTCACGCTTCACCGCCTTCTTGCTGCTCTTGCTGGGTGTCCCTTCGCCACCGTTCCTTTCTGCATCTTCCTCCTTCTCTCGAGCCTTCTCTGCCATCTTGGCTTCCCACAATGCCAAACCATGTTTGGCCTCATTCATATTCTTGTGCTGGTAGAAGACCAAGGAGATGCGTGTTGGGTGGTTTCGGTCTGGGTTTTTTAGGGGTGTTGTGGCGTGGAGTTCCCGTTTTGCACACTCAATAAGGATGGAGCCATGGCTGGGTGCCACAGCCACACCACCAATCTCAGGGTCCAAAAAG
Organism: Holocentrus rufus; assembly: GCA_900302615.1. Taxonomy (NCBI): domain Eukaryota; kingdom Metazoa; phylum Chordata; class Actinopteri; order Holocentriformes; family Holocentridae; genus Holocentrus; species Holocentrus rufus. The sequence goes on along the minus strand of OMLF01012255.1, from coordinate 39,191 downwards.
TTGTGCTCATTGTCTGACCACATCTCAGGCTTCTGGGGTGTTGTTGGTGTCTGAGGTGTTCCAGGCTCTTGCTTAATATTGGGACCCATGAGGGTCCCATTCGGCAGGTTGAACCCTGGCTGTATTCCAGGGGTCAGACAGTCACCACTTAGTGGAGCAGAAAGCACCCGTGGGCCAGGCATACCCATCTCTGTTTTGATTTGCATATGGAAAGGATCTTGGCCTGGGGGGAACATTTGAGAGCTCTGAGAGAGGTATGGATTTGGGTATCCTCCAAACTGATTGCCTTTGCTTACAGCAGCTGTATAGTCCAGACTTGGATGAGCTGAATGCGGTCTGGAGAGAGCATCCATAAACTGAGGGTCGGACGCTCCGTTAGAGCCGTAAGGGGTGTAAGGGCTCATGGGGTGAACAGGCCTCATGCTGCAGGCACTGTAACCATTGACCTGTAAACCTTGTTCACCATACCTTGGTGGATAGTTGACCTCATAGCGTTGATGCACACTATACTGCTGCTCTGGGTAAAGCGCTGGCCGCTGTTGCCGATACATGTCGAGGTGCTTTGGGTTAGAAGCATAGTATGGGTGGTAATTATCAAGGGGCATCCCTCCATTGCACTGATAACCTGGATATGGACGATTTGACCCATTAATGTAAGAGTTTGGTACATGGAGCGGAGAGGGGTAAGGGGTGGCTGGTGTTGGTGGCTGAGGGGGATACATGCTACCTGGCTTGGAAGTGCTTGGAAAAGGCCCAGGGTGATTGGGGAACCTGGGATGGCTGGCTGGGTGTGGAGAGCCAGGGTATTGGGGAAGGATGTTCTGGTGCTGCTGTTGCTGTAGTTGCTGAGGGTGGGCCCCGAGGGGGTGTGTTGGCTGACCTGACTGTAGGCTCATTCCCATGGCACCTGGGATAGGTCCTGGAAGACATAATACCAAGAGAGAAATGCCTCAGCAATGAAAAGTGAAACAAACCATAATCAAATTAGAGCAGAAATCCCATGTCACGAAAGTTTAAAGAGCTTAATTTTATAGTTATCGCCCTTGTTTTTCAGTGTTTATGTTGTATGTTGACACCTAGTCCCTGCAGTGATCTTAGCCTGAGACAGTATACCAGAGCTAAACTATTCAGTACACCATTTATATTCCAGATCAATATAAACCTCAACCTACCTGTCCCAGGAGTGCTGTGGACATTACTCTCATAAGTGCCGGTTTTTGACTTGGCCTGAAGAGCCTTCTCTGCTTTAGCATTAGGGGTATCCAGAAGGGCGTTTTTGCTGGCAGCTGCCTTCTTAGCGTCCAGTTTCTTCTGCCGGCAAGATTTGGCAGGCTCTGCAAGCATGCGCACCTGGCGGCGGAAGGCACTGAGGACTTGGATAGCGCCTGACTTCATTTTCTCCTGCTGAGCCTCCTCACTGCCAAATTCATCGGTGCTGGAAGCCTTATAAAGGGGCAGCACATGGAGTTGCTCATCCTCTGGGATCTTGCCAATCTCCCGGTTATCCTCCCTGGTTAACGTGCACACCTGGGAAGAGGGTTGATTTGAGTATTCTTTCATAGCCATCTCACTTAATAGACATTTTGCATTCACCAGCATACTTTGCTTTTAAGCCATGCTGGCACATTTTAATGCATATTACCAAATGCAGCTGTTTTCATTGCACGCTATACACCCTCACCCACATTTAACATCAATATAAATATATGTTTCTCAGGTGCCTGCTTACCACAGTGCTGCCCCCCTGCATGTTGTGGAGGTCTCTGTGAGCATGGGCACAGAAATCCAGACAGGCAGTGACCCCAGAGAAGGGACGGCCCTCCTTTAGCCCTAGACGACAATCTGGTGCCCTGTGTTCATGTTCCACCTGGGTGAAAAAACATCAGGGAGAGACATTATGGCTCTCTGAGGGGCACTAGACAGAGAAGGTAAGAAATCTTCACATAACCACTGTCACTTTGAGATAATTGGTAAGTATTCTTGTTAATAGCAAAAGATATATCAAAAAATCTAATCTAATTGTTGTCCACAATGCAAGGACCTGTTTCCCTGACAGATTTTCAAAAATGTGCCTATACAGGACATAGAGTCATCCTTACTGATTGTAATTTCATTTAGAATTTCATTTCATATGATAGGAATGATTTGATTGAAAGTTATGGATTGTTCTAAATTTGATCTGAGACAATCTGCCACTCTGCAAACAAGGAATAGTATGTACATCATAATGGATGTGAATCACCAGTCTATCAGCAGGTAATAAATAGCTATATACAATATTGTAAATATACAGATACATATGAAAAAAGTCCAATTTTTATTGTGATGTCTGGTATTTTTAATGGTTTTTACATTACTGTTTTTTGTGCATAATAATGACTGCTGAGTAGTAATATTAACTCAGTGGTACAAGACAGTCTCAAATTAAAATGCCAAGGTATCCTTACCTGGTTTCCATAAGCTTCAGGTGCCAATGTTTTATACAGTGGAGCCATTAAGGTTGCCAGATTTTGAAGGTTGTTTTCCAGTTTCTCCTCCTGGAAGACAATATTTAGCTATATTTAAGCATTATCTTCATTCAAAAATTTTATTTGAGCCACCACGCTGTACCTTGTGTTATTCATGATTAAGTGTGATTTGCGTATGTGAATAGTTATTGATCTATGTGGTATACCGCTTTAGCATCATCCCCAAGTAGCTTGAATTTTCTTGGGATTTTGCTCCTGGCAAACTTGCAACCATTATAGTACATGCTCCAGGAACAGCCAAAGGAGAAGGAAGCTCCACAAGCATCAGGATCTAACCCCTGGCATGCACAGGTCCTCCTGAAAAATAAGGAGAAAATGTTAAATATATTTCTGTTCAGTGTTATTCATAATTTATGACTGAAGATCAGTTTGTCATGAGTGAGATCCATTGCTCTCTTTGATTTGACACAAAAATAGATAACCCTTAACAAAGCAAAAAACAATAGATATATTTTCTTATATCATGAGAATCTGAAAATTACATCTAAAAATATATCTTCACAATGCCCACTAATAAAAACAAGAGAGTACATATAAATAATTTAATACTCTGTATACTTCTGCATACGTCTCTGAATCTCTATGGAAAACATGAACATCTTATGTCTCTCCTGGAATATGTATACACCAGTGTAAAATTAAAGTGTGTTTTGGCACACATGGTGTATGTATAGTATATGGACAGATATTCCACATAAATGAAATGTAAAAGACACGCTGAAACACATGGATACACTATTTTACATGCAACCTTACAGACAACACTTGCTGCAAGCCCCAAATATTCAAAAAAGTGAGGAAGTCACTCAGCCTGACAGGCAGTATAGACATGAATACAGAGATATGGAGATTGAATTAGTGCAGCTGCCTGTGCTGCATGAGATATTTGCAAAAACAGCTATATTTTACATGTTTGTGTGATGTAAAATTGTTTTTCTTCTTTTAACTTGCTCTGGAAAAGCTTCCTGTGATTACCAGTCATCCTTGTAATTGGCTAATGTATGAAATTTTCTTTCCATTGTTCCATCTTTAGACCAAAGAGAAATTACAATATCAAGCATTGCAAATAATTAAGCAGTGACCTAATTTCTTTATCTTTGGCCTTGAGTCAAAGTTGGTTCACAAGCATTTCAATAACTTCTTAACTTCTGTTTTTCGATGTGAAACTAAAGCAGCCCAGTGTAGCATGTCAGTGTGTGGGTAGGGTGCACTCATAATAGGCTGTGAGAATTATGCCCACATTTGGAACTTTAGTGCCGTGTAACTTACTCCTCATTGAGAGCACAGCGTCTCTGGGTGAGGGCTCCATGCTTTGTTAGGGTGTCACTTAGCTCGAGGTAGAGACGGTCAGCCAGGCTAGGCGGGATGCCCTCCCAGACCAGGATCACTACAATGATGCAGGCTGTGTCACATGTGTGACCAGCACGCTCCCGCACCAGCACCAGAACCTTTTCTTCCGTGCTGGAACGGCGAATCACCTGCAAGATACAGTTTCAGGAATTGATACCCATGAAGAGAGCCAAGGCCACCATTGTAGCAGCTGATTTGCCCATTTCCATCAAACATAAAAAATAAAAATAGTTCTTACCCATTTGGCAATAGGGCAGCCTTGTGTACTTTTTCCCTCCTTGCCTGTATATACTACTTTTTCAATCCTGATGGCACGGCCAGTTAGCCCAGATCTTCAATGGTAGAATGACAAAGAGAATGGAGGCGTTGAAATAAATGCAAGTGAAATAATACACAGTAGATTTGAAACAAAGTTTTTGCATAAAGAAGGCTTTTTGAGACAAATGGGTGGTTTACCTTTTCTCCATCATTTCACGGATGCCAGCAACACTAGGCGCAGCTCCCAGGTGAGTGTAGTATGGGCCCTCATCCTTCTCACTGATTTGTTCAACGCAGTGGCAGGATGCGATGTCATACTGCGTTTTGATGGGGGTATCCAACAGGTTCTTTATGGGGGTATCCAATAGCTTCATTGGAGACTCCATAAAGCTCTGGAGAAGGGGTTCCTTTTTGGGAGTGAAGTCAGGGGGTCTTTTCAGGGCTACAGCAGCAGAAGCGGCCCCCAGTGATTCCCCCCCACCCAGGTCAGTGTTGGTTGAAAGTATTGTGACGGGCCCTGATGATTCCACCTTGACTTTATTAGATGAATTGATGACAAGGGACTTCTTCTCAAACACAGGAGAAAGCTCGTACTGCCTCAGGCTTTGTTCCATAGAGGCCAGGATGCTCCCCGGCTTCTTGCTTTGCTCACACATAGATTGCAGATGCTCCTGCTTGACCTGTATTCCACCCATGCCCATCTCTCGCCCCTGTAACTGCTGCTCCTGCTGCTGTAATGCAGACAGCTCAAATCGGGCTCCGTTTTCCATTTTTATGGCTCGCAAACCATGTTTGGAGTCGCTAGGGCTCTGAGGTGGATGAGGGGGGCCTTGGCGCTCCTGCCTTTGTAACAGGTGCATCCTGAGGGCTGCATGCCTCTGAAAGTCTCCTTGGGGCCCTGCAGGTCCTAGAGGAAGTCGGAGACCCCTCTGGAACTGGGCACATGATGCCTGCTGCTGCTGTTCACCTTTAGTATACATCTGTGCTGATACCTGTTGGTTTAACGCACCTTGTGGTAACTGAGGTTGTGACTGTGTGGGGGTCTTGGGGAAGTCCATATGGTTGGGCTGGTGGCAGTGGTTGGTAGGCTGCTGTGGTGGAAATTGCTTGAGATTATTGCTGCCTGAGTTTGGAGCAAACTGATTCTGATGTTGCTGTTGTTGCATCTCTGTTGGGTTACCATAAGTGAATGTTGCATGATCACTGTGCTGGACGTGTTGGTTGTTTCGCATAGGCTGGTTGGGTTGAAGCTGCTGCTGACCTGGCTGAGGCTGGCTGTGGGGTCTGTAGTTGGGAGACTTAAGCTGCTGCACTTCATACTGTGGTGGGTGAGACAGTGGACGTTGTTGATGCTGCTGCTGCTGCTGCTGCTGCTGCTGCTGCTGTTGGTGGTGATTTTGTGGACAGTGCTGTTGTTGCTGTGGTGGTAGAAATCCAGGTGACAGTATTTCCTGTAGGTCAGGGTCGCCTTCACATAAGTGCTCTGGCTGCATATGGGTGTGATAGTGGCTATCTACCTGCGGCTTTTGGGGGAGGTTGCACTGCTCAGGCATTTTCTGGGGTAGAGGCTGCTGCATTGGAGGTGCTTTCGAATTTGTTTGCTGCCACTCAGGGGCAGTGTTGTGCTGGGCTGAAGCACAATGCGACTGGACTGGCAGACAGTCCTGCTGTTGCTGCTGGAAGCCATTAGACCCTGTGCTGCTATCTGTGAAACCTCCCTGGGTCTGGAATCTTTGAACAGGGTTTGGCTCCAACATCTGGCCATGAGCCTGGGGATTAGCTGTCTGCTGCTCTGACTGAGATCTAGGAGGGAAGCCCCTCCACATCTCCTGCTCTTGTGCCCGGGACGATAGGCCGTTGGCGGGCCGCTGCTGGGAAAGGGAGGAATTCAATTCTATCCAGCCCCTCTGGCGAGGAGTAGGGCATGATAAGTTGACTTTCTGCTGTGACGTGCTATCCATCCCGTTCTCTAACCCAGCGTGATGTGGCTGCTGGAGACCAGTTCCGCCATGCTGATTGAGAGAGGCAGGCCCCATGGAGCCCACACTGTCAGCCCCATGTGTGTTTCCTGCATGTTGTTGGAAGGGTTGGGGCTGAATCCCATACTGGAGGCCCCTATCAGTGCCATGATGCTGATGTTGACCAGACCCAGGTTCCTCACTTTGCCTCATCCTCTGTAGCCCAGGGTTTGGAAAGGGTCCAAACCCACCTTCTTCTGCTGCCTGGAGAGGAGCATTGTGCTCCAGGAAGGAGTTCTGGTTAAACTCCTGGTTGGCTTTCCCATACATGCCTTGGGAGTTTGAGTCTTCTGGATAACACTCCGGACCGTTTTGATGCCGTTGTGAGTTGTTGCCAGTATTTTCAGGTGGAGCCATACCAGGCAGCTGACCAAGAGAGAGCTCGCGCTCCTGACCAGAGAAAGATGGCTGCTGCTGCTGCTGTTGTTCTTGCTGTTGGTGGTCTGCTCCGTAATTGTTGGAGTATCCATTCACGATATAGTTTGCAGAGTTGTAACTGTTGCTGCCTTCAGTACTGTGGGATGCCCCAGGCTGCTGTTGCTCTGAGGCAGGCATCTGAGCTGAGGTGGGCAAACCTGAGGCTAAAGGGTGTGGTGGAGCACCTTGACCAGGCAATTTATTTGCCAATGATCCATTGACAGCATCTGGCTGTGACCCAGATGTTTGCGGAGCGATGGACACTTGCTCAGGGTAATACTGAGACAAAGTTTTCTGTAACAGATCACCTGGAGTGCCTGCCATGGATGTGGGGGATGTTACAGCACCATTTGGAACTTGTTTGTTCCTTGAAAGACAGAAGATATCCCCATTTGTGAAATTACAGTTCCTCTTGTCTAGTTTAATCTCTTTCTGTGGGGCATTACAGTCAAAATCTGTTGCCTTTGTCAGCTCAGGAAAGTTATTCACCAAATTGGAGCTTGTGTCATCATTTCCTTTAATCTCCGAATCTACTCTCAGTTTCTTCGGCTGGTGGACCAGTAAGGACTGGTCAGTGAGTGCATGCTTCAACTCCCCATTCATCATGTAGGATTCTTGATCAAACAGCCCTTGCACTGAAGCAGGGCTGTTGCAGTTCTCCCTGTGCCTCTTCATGCAGTTGACGCCTGTGCTGGGCTTGTAATGGTTCCAGTTCTCATCCCCAATGATCTGCAAAGCAGCTTCCTCTGAAGACTGGCTTCCATTCTGGAGTTTGGTGGCAGCAATCCTGTTGTTTGGGTTGTGAGCTGTGCCAAATTGTGCTAATATCAGACTTTCTTCCGTCTCATGTCTGGCCTTTTCTGTTTCCATTTGGCCTGCTCTGAGTCCATCCACAGGGCTGCCCTTTATCCGTCCTGCGGAGCAGAAAGAAGGAGATTTGGTTAGTTTTTACTAAATATATCACCCTTGGGTCCATAATAAAATTCGAACATGATCTCAAGGTGTGTTATGGTGGGCATGACAAGAGCAATTTGATGGATGCACAGAAACAGGCTGTGGAACAAATAATCCCCACTACATTCAGTTGAAAAATATCAAAACTCCTCAAACATTGGACTCATTCTGTTGTCAGAATCATATTTCCAAATACCGTAATAAGCACAAACAAGCTGCTGCACTCATGGGAAATTTTAACTGGAACCACACACCAAGTGAGTAAGAGAGGGGTCAATAGAGTAATGTGTTTATACTGGGCTCTGAATGTGTATATGCTGGCAACATGATCCTGTCACAGAATTAGATTCACCCCAACCTCATCTCTCCATAGCCTGAGTAGCGAGTAGGAAGAGAGAGAGAGAGAGAGAGAGAGAGAGAGAGAGAGAGAGAGAGGAGATAAGAGCACAGTCAAGAGGTTATCTCAGGCAACATGGGCTGACCACAGGGTGTGAAGCTCCATGTTCACTCTTCACATAGATTGCATGCAAAGCAGTCTCCCAGGTTGATCAGTACTATTATTGAGGCTAGATTATACTGACAGTAACATTAAAATTGCATTTTGTGGTCACTTTTTTCAGTACCACCTCACAATATTGTCAGAACATACCTTTTTGGTCTGGTCTTATAAGGCATTTACTACACCCAACAAATGTATGGTAAATCTATACAAGGAAGTAACAGGCCATACTGTGCAATTATTCGAATTTCTATATTGCACTCTTCTGAAGCAAACCCCCTGGCTGCCAATTTCTCAAAATTCAATTGGTGTTCAGTGTAGTGCTACAATAGACTATTTCTCAGACAAAACGTTAAACAGAATATGGTTAAATTGTGCATGTCCACTGAATCTTTCCCTTTTCTCCCCCAGTACCAATAGAGCATTAGCGGTGGATTCAAATATTAAAACCGTAAACATGCTTTAACTAAAAAAATAATAATAATAATAAAAGGAAGAGGCAGAGACAGCATTCTTTGCATGCTCCGCATACTAACAATGCACACAACCCATCCAAGGCAGCTGTGTTTGGCACTGTTCTTAGCTCGCTTTGCAGAAGCTTTACGTCTGTAATGCTGTACCACGCAGAGAGAGAGGACACATGGCTTTTGTCAACACACATACCAATACCAATACACACATACCTTGCTTCTTTTTAGGCATATGCCTCAAACAATGGCATGTGTCTGGATTCACTGGCTAGACACTGATCTCCATTTCACTGGTACATACCTGAACACAGGGTTGTTGTCAAGACCACTATAATTGAGTTCAACTCAAGTCCAAGACTAGGTCCAGTTAAATTTGCAAGTTGGAAAAAAAGGAGCTCACACTGAATAGTGGCTGAGGCCAAACAAGTCTGAGTCAGAATAGGGTACAACAGTCCTGCATACATGAATAGAGTGACTTAAAATATAAGGTAAGAGTATTCGCATTGTGCTTTCCAACAGGTTGGGAATTTAGTGTAAAGGTTTTGGCATTCCTTTTATGAGCTACATTTCAGTCAAAACATCATTTTAACTATGGCATAGCTAATTTCCTGTATTTTGGTTGTTGTTCATTAGTTGTCATATCAAAAAATCTATTGAACATCAACAACACATTTGTCTGGCTGAGAGGAGGAGGTGGGAGGCAAGGTTAATGTCCCAGATGGTAGATGGGAGGAGGAGTTGGCTGCTTGTCAGCTGTTCAGAAGTGGCATTCGTCACCTTCTACACCATTGTAGTGTCAAATATGCAAATATAATTCGTCTCCAATGTGGGAGGCTGTTGTTCTCAGGGGCACATTGGAGCATTATGAGCTTTATATCATTGAGTTATAATGGGTATAGAAAATTAACCCTCACCTCAGTCTATCACTGACTTAGGTAATCACCACAATAACAATAGGACTTGTTCCATCTCTGCTTTAACTCCTCTTGACTCGCTCTTGACTTGCTTAGGCAAATGGTAGAGTTTGATAGGAAAATGGTGCATATTTCATATTGTGATCTCAGTGAGTTCCTCTGCTTGCTTGTAATAAAGAATTCAATCTAACATTTTACTGTGCTACATATCAGTGTAGCAACCATCAACACTGTCTATTTTTAGTCTTAATGAATTATAAAGTAGGCAAATATAGCAGACAGAACAAATGCATTCCAATTTTGAAAATAGTGGACCAAAAATCTAGGTTTTTATTTTTAACATCAGGGGGCAGCATAGGTAGGCAACAGTAAAAGAGTATGGCTGCATAGAAGAATCTCGACTGAGAGTACAGAAGCATACAGCAAGCTTTCAATTATCTTTTTTTTTTCTTTGCTTTCCCTGCCCCCTCCTGCCTGAAGCATAGATTCCAGTGATTCCAGTAGTCCATTGATTTCTGTCTGCCACACTTAATTATTAATGCATGTCACATCCGCAGCATCTGCAAAACAATTGCAGTGCACAGGCACAAAGCCGCAGTCTAATCCATCATAATTATGAGCAACTCTTCAGCAGATACTAAAGGAATGGGCAGCTGAGGAGCTCTAAGAGGAGCCCAGCTTCTCTGTAAACTATTGGTAAAGAAAGAGTCAGTGTTGAACCTATTAACTAAGGCTGGTTGACAGCACAGGAAAACTGGGAGCGCTGCCATTTGATACATAGAGTGGTATGGTTGTCAGATGTGTAGTGTTCAGGTGTCCCTGTATGTTGCAAAATATGTGGATTGAATTCACTTAGCTTCAATTTTTATCTCAGTTGGCATTAAACCTGCATGGTTGCAGGTTTTGGGCTGATCATGCTATTTGTATGTAATTTTCATATCATATGTCTTCATGTGTTTATTGTTACCAGGTGTTCACTCTCCTCATCTGTTCGAAAACAGAGAAACTCACTGATGCAGATTTTACATTGCCCTTTAGCCAGTGGTAATCAATATCATAGACAAAATAGACAGCCATCTTTTCAAAAAAGCTGTTCTTGGCTCTGAATATTTTTTTGAATGTATGAAGGCAATGGAAGATGCATCAGGCAGAGTGTCATGAGTGTTTGCCCAACAATTTGAATTGGTTTGGGAGGGGTTTGGATTTGCACACATTTTCTAAAAATAGCTAGGTAAGTTTTTTTTCCAAGTGAAAGTTCACCTTAAAACAATATATGACCCAAAAACTGTTTTAGGCTGTTTTAGGTGATGGAGATTGTTTTGCATGGGTTAGCTGCATGTAATGAGCACTATTAAGAAATCCCTGCACCACAGTTTGAAGAGTTTGATCAGGAACATTTTGATGTTTTGGATGAAATTCAGGATTATTTGTTTGACCCTGATATACATAGGAAGAAATCAGGCAATACAGATAAGGACAGCAATGCAGGGAATGGGGGATTTTAACTAGGCAAGTCAAGTCAGGAGATGAAGGGAGTAGATAGCAGCAGATTTATTAATCTTAAACGATTTGCCATGAATGGGATTGTGGACAGTACTGGTTGATGGAAATGGCTAACGAGATAGCAGACAGAGACGTGCTCTGTGTGACAGAGCAGAGTTATTTTGATGTCGGGTGGTGTTGGAGATGTTATTCCAGCCCCTGGAGGATCCTCTACCTGTTTGCTAACCTGCCTAACTAGCTTTCCTATGCTGTAGCAGCTGAACCGTTTTGGTTGGCAGACATGGGATGTGTGCTGTGCCTAGATCACCTGGAGAGTGTGGCATGCATTTTATTTTTCTAATGTATTGTCTTTATGTTTGATATTATGTGGTATTTTTTAGTTGAGCGGGATGGAGATGAGAAAGTACTGCAGTGCGAGGAATGCTGGTCATCCGAGTATTTCAAAATGACAGTGTCTGTCAATAGACAATTCAGTTTCTCCTCCAAACTCCACTTTTTTTTTTTATTGAAAACTAGACACAAAATAAAATGCGATTCGATGTTATGGAGTCATGCTTTCAAGATTTTGCTTTATAACCTGACCAACTAATGTTTTTAAACTGTAAAATCATTTGTAGCAAGGGTTAAACTCTGCCACTCAGGACTCAGCTGAAATGTCAGGAAATGCAAGACCCCAAAGCTTTTAATACTTTAGTTTCACTTTTGCTTGCAGCTGTTTTATAACTCGCAAACGCACAGCCCATAGCTCACCTCATCCACAGCTAGGGTGATATTGTGAAGCAAATAATGGTTAACTGGTGACAAAATCTCTGCAATTAAATTCCACATTCTTATTATTCATTAAGTTTACAGGCCTCAAATATTCTTTTGTAAATACTCAGTATTTTTTCCTAACAGCTGTAAAAAGCAGTCTAAGTAAGGTTGGCTGGGTTAGATTCTACTTAGTCGAATAAAATCCAGCCTTTTTATGCATCTCCACAACTCAGTTAATGCATTATATCAGGATCTGGATGCATGTACATGAATACATTAAAATGGCGACTTTTCCTGACTGATGCTCTTGAAAAGTTGTCAAAATTTAAGTCGGTAAAAGTCTGTGTATGTCTTTATAATCAATAAAAAATATTCTATTGTTCATACAGCTCTGAGAGAAACCACAGGACACAACTGCTGAGGCGCTCTTCAGGTAAGAAAAACATGGCACCCGACCTTTGAGAACATAATTGGATCCAGCTTTAGATTGCCATGGACGCCCCCTCTTAATATGAACACACTATAGGCTCACTATCGGCATTGACTCATGTTGAGGGGGGAGAAAGGAGAAAATACGTTAACAAATAGTTGAGTTAATATGGTATTTTTCATTGGCACAATAACGCTCCATTATTGATAATCGCATTTGGAACCCATTACAATCGCTGGCAGAACAGCTGTTCTTTTCAAACTATATCTGTTACTCCAAGCATGTGCTCGTTTACTGAAAAATGATAAAAACAATAAAGAGGAACATCTTGTTGTACAGTGTTCATTTCAAGCACAGTAAGCATAGCCCATTGAAGTAAAATCAGCTATTAACCACATGGATAGATTCACTCAAGAATGTCCATGTTGGAGATGAGACGTTTTAGTCATGCTTTGCTCTTAGGATATAGTAGATTTAAATAAAATTGGGATAGATGTGTGAGTAGAAACACCTAATATATAACAGATTCAACTACACATATGAAATGTATTCCATCTGTCTGGGTAGACAGGAGACTGGGCTGGTTTGCAAAAAGTTTCTTTGAAGGACTTTAAATGGAGCACCTGCTGTGCCAACTGACATGAATACTGGGTGAAAACGCCATTCATCTTCCAACTTCAAACTTATTTCAACTGCTTTTGGGAAAGTTACCCATTTCATAAAGTACTTCAAGACCCCAGAACCTTGCTCCCTATGCAACAGATGGTTTATAATCAATTTTCCTCCAACCAATTCTCTTCAACAGGTTCTTCCATTTCCTTAACTTTTTTACAACGTCCCAACTGACCATGTGGGACATGAATCAAGCTAAAAAGTTGTCACACTTTTGCAGTTTTTGGCTCAGCCTACACTGTCTGGGCCGAGGCGATCAACACAGGAAGCTGTCAGGCCGAGCTCTGGCGAGGCAGGCTAGCTGGCTGACATAATGATCTCCTCCCCTGTGTCAATCACCCCTCCAGGACATTAGCAGCCCTCCAGACCCCCAGTGTTAGAGTGCTAAATCTCCCACTAACGAGCCAAGCTGTTACAAGGGTGTCTAGGAGCTCCTCTCGTTGTCACAACAGAGCCACTGCAGCCTGTGGCAGCCAGCTGCCTGCTAGCAGGTGTGGGAGAGAGACAGCACACCGGAGACAATAGGAAACTCACAGGTCACTTGCTGAGTAAACTCCTCTCAAAGGTGCCATATGTGAAATTACTAAAAGTCTGTAAATTTAAGGTTATTGGTCACGAGGATCACAAAGATGATACACATGGGTATTTTTAAGATAATCAGTGTGTATTGTATTATTTTAAGCATGTATCATTAATAAGAGGTTAAAAAAGTTCAAACACATTAAAATGCTTATTTTCATGACTGATGGACTAAATGACTCCAAATGCTGTGTACAATGGCTTTTAAGAATAATTCCTGTTGTTATTATGTAATGTGATTATTTGGTCAGAGAGAGCTGTAGTTTAAGGAAAGAAAGGCAAAATAACAATCTGAAAATCACATTATAAACAGAAAATAACAATGAACAACTAAGAAGGCAATGAAAAAAGATAGTTTACCTCATAAATAAAAAGTTAGTAACTTTTTGGAAAACCTAGAGCAAACTACTACCACTGCCAAAACTAAAAGGAACCATGTGCAGCATGTGAGACAAAATGGGGCAATAATGCTATTCTTCCACTAAGAGTTTTTAAAGAGCATACCTGTCAAGCAAGTCTGACCAGCATCAACACTGTGTTGCAGTACATGACACAAGGATTCAAAACATGCTGAACTAATTCATCAGTTGCATGCTGACAGTCACTCTGAAGATGATGGGTCTCATGAGCGGCTTGGGCAACAAGTTTCAGAGCTAATCTCCCTTTTGCTGCTGTCAGACGCAGACGGATGTACAGCGGCACAGCGGGATCTAACAACTGGCACTGTAATCAGAAGTGACATTGAGCCTCTTTATGTTATTGTTAAAATCATTAAAATTGAAATGTGTTATTTTGAGCAATTAGTACAAAACAGGCTGAAAATGTGTGCAGCTCCGTTGGAGGAAGGCAAATAGCCTCAACATTCAGAGGACATCTTCATCTACATCACATTCAGATGTGCTCATTTATGGTTAAGACAGGATATCGGATAACGCATTTACAAGTGTTGGTCTGATTCCTTAGGAACCACGGTTTACATGTAACTGGTCAGTAATCAGATGCCCCTGTTACCCCTAAGGTACTCCAGACTGGTACTGCTGTGGATCATGATGTTGTAGCCGGCACCAAGAAGCCGGATCACACCGGACAGCCGGCCACTTGCGCTGGTGACTTCTGCAAGTTTCGCTGCCCTGCTGCAGGTAGAACTGCATTGGACAGCAGGCATTTTTCATTCCCTTATATTTTCATCAGTGGCAGCGTTGATGTATAATTATTGAGAATTCTTCAACAACCATGTAGACAGTGAGGTTTTTGTTCTCCCGAGCATTGAACAGCGTGTGTTTAGGGTGTCTATTGTGCCAGTGTCCTTATCCGCCCTATATTCCTGCACATGCGCGCATGTAAAAAGCCAAAATCCGAGTAAAGGTTGGCATGGCCCAGTAATCGGGTTTCTCCAGGTAACCGGGTTCATATTAATCCCTTAACCTGATTATGGAAAACAGGTTTCACCTTTACATGGCATTTCTGCAATCGGATAACTGCAGACGTGGTGAATAACCCGATTACCCGATCATTATATAGCGTGCTATATAAACTGTTAAACTGAATGTCATAGACAAGCATTGGTTGCAAACTGAGGAGCTTGTTTGAAGGAAGTAAAGAGGGTGAAAATGATAGGAGGTGATTATGATTAGTCATGCACTGCACTGCCTTGTGCAGCATTTTCCTATAGGACATTAACTGCTTAATCAGTCAATCTTTATTAAAACTGATGTCACAGTTTGAGAAGGACGACAGTCTGCTGTACAATGTAAAGTAAAAATTTGAATATGTAATTTATGCTTAAATATTAATAAACAGCTACATTAGGTCATATTGTACATTTATGGTTTTGTGCAGCCTTAATTGGCCTAAACTGACATATTTTAATATCAGATCAGTGCATATATGTATTTTTTTGCAGCAGGCTCTTTGGTCAATCAGGGACATTCACTTGAATACCTTAAAATCACATTAGTTTTTAAAGAATTGAGCATAAGGGAATGAGTAAAATAAATATACACTTCTACACACACACAGGATTTGATCCATAAAAACATAACAATGAGGTAAGCAGGTGAATACTATTTCCCAACCCCATGTGACTAGCTCTTTGTTTTGTCTGCCCCTCAGTGGAATCTGTAAATCAGTAACCAAGTCATGAGGTGAACATTAGTGCTAAGCCGCCCTCAGCACAGCTCCATTCCTATGGGACACTCCAGAGTTTACAAAGGACCGACTAGAGTCAAGCAGCTTGTCACAGTTGGATACACCCACACTGACAGCAAAAAAAATCTTTGCAAACCTAGAACAAAGCCAGAGATCCCAGCTGAGTGTGTGTGTGCATGTACACGTATCAACATACAAACACACACACAAACTAATTACGCAATGGTGTGAGCATAGCGTTTGACTGTGCTTGCTTCGAGACAATTGCTGGCTGCGTCCTGTTGGTTCGTTATTAAAAGCGTGATTCACATGAAAATCTATTTTCTGCTCCGGAACTGGAGCCCTAAACTAAACCAGAGACATAATTTTTGTAGTGGCTTCAGTGTAGATGTGCTCCTGGAACTTATAATGCTGGTGCCTTTGATCTATTTTAGATTCCCTTCTAGTGGGTAATGTCCACCAGGCAAAATAGGGCTCTGTTTGTTTCAATTTATGAGATGACTCAACTGGGTTTGCTTGAAGTCCCAGTGAAGGTCCCTCTTTCTCTAGAAGTGACTTCTCTTTGTCTCCACATACTGTTGTTGCTGTTGTGTTTGGTTTTCCTGGTCCCTCCCTCTCCCAGCCTCTCCTCCAATCTTCTGCCCTGTAATTACGCTTCAGGTTCCTCTGTACTTGTGTCTGCCATTCATCTGCTTCCCTCCTCTTTAGTCTAGTCTCTGGCAGGTGATTGGCCTGTGCAGTTATGAACCTGGCTGTTAAGTGCTGTTGTAGAAATCTAGACAGACATTGCCCATAGGTATTGCCTCCATAGCTATGTATTTACTGGTATTTATAGTTGGTCAGTTGTGTTTAGTGCTTAGAAGCCCTGGGGCGAGGGTGGACTCTTGGACACAGTGTGATCAGTGTTGTAAAACAATGTAGACAGTTTGCACAAGAGTCATTTAAGGGGACTGGCTAATGCACGAGAGTGGAGCCAAATTTTAAAATAAGCATTTAAAGTTTAGATTTGAACATTTGCTCTATTTTACAAAACTAATTTTGTTTGCCCATGGACCCGCTGAAAGATAACAATTTTGCCCGTACTAAAGTATAAACTTGAAGTATGACGCAATGTCGCTTGGTAGATTGGATATTTAGACCTATTTCCCCCACGAGCATAATACTACAGTAAAGTGTAGCAAAGTTCAATGCACAGGACTCACACTGTGTTTTTGTTATCCCCTAAGAGCGCCAGTGAAATACGAGAGCTGCCTTAGAGGACAGGGTCTATTTGGCGTGCCTTGGCAGCCGTATGTGACATTCACCAATAACGACAGCTGCTGGGAGAGTGAGGTCTCAGCAGTCTCAGGTTGAGACCTGGGCAGCGCGTGTGCAGAGCCCGGCTGTTGAGGAGAGAGCGGAAGATATAGAGCAGCCCTGTAAATCAAACGCATACTTGCTGAGCCACATTTCGAGTCCCAGGAATAAGCTGTTATCTCAAGTGCACATTTCCCCTTCTTTGCCCAACAGGCCCATTTGTATTTTCCTGTATGACGATAAGAACATGGAGCATGCATCCAGAGATGGTAAATTTTGAAGCCGAATACCAGTCGACTGGATCACATCAGTCTCTGGTGTCTAAGAATAGGGTTTAGAGTAGCTTTTCTCGTTCGTCTTTCCTGTTTGTCAGTTGACCTGCTCCGCTATGCTTACACCTCAACTTAAAACATGAAAACATAATGAAAAGCCATTTACTGAATACATTTTGTGTTTAACATGGAATGAGTGCATGTTTTTGCAGCAATGCAATATTTTACAATTTTTGTATCTTGTCATTTCATGGCCACACAGTTATTCTAATAGCCATTTTACCTCTGATCCTACACAGAGACACTGCAGAGAGACACAAAAACCTCGTAAAGCACTGAAAATAAAGTCACAAGGTAGACAAATGATTAGCCATGTGGGTTTAGTTTAAAAGAATTGTAGACATCACTCCTCCCTCTAGGCCATTTGTCATAACCTGTGAGTTTCTGTTTGTTCAAAGAAATGCACCACAGTTTTGTTGCACCAGTGTTGATAAAGCAACTGAGCCTAATAAACATCTAACACTTTTTGCAGCCACAACACAGAAGATAGTTGCAACTAATAGAACTTAAACTATCTCTTAATTGCATATTTTTCATCAAGCAATATTATGTTATATGACAAGAGAAGTAGATATTACAGTGGCTTTATATATACACTGATAGGCTGGAGTTAAATATTTTCCAGGTTGCACACAGCAAAGCTGCAGCTCTTGAGTGAAATCTCATCCTTAGCTATCTTACCAGCGTAATTGGGTCAGATGACTAGCATACTACAGCGTTTTAAATCCCTCTTGTAAATATAGACCAGGACTTGCTGCTCTGCAATCCTGATGGCCTCAGACAGTATTTTCACAACACTGCGCTCTAACTGAACCATCCCTGTGTCACTGACAAAGAAGTTGGCTAAATCGCAGTACAGGTCAAAAGCTATCGAAGATAATTTTTAATCTGTAAAGGCTGAATTGTCAATCTGGCCAACTTTGCGCTCTACAGTATCAGTTATGCAACACGTAACATGGGCTCACTCATGCATATACAACTGAATACCATTAAATTCAGAAATCATGTGCCTGACATGGGTCCTATTTTTGATGTCATATCAATAAACAGCCTGCAGCGACTTTATTGACACAGAACAAAAGACTGCTGTTGTGAATTCACATTTGCTAGAACAAAATACCTCAAAATATCCACTAATGCTATAAGGAATATACCTTTAATGCTTTAAATGGAACCATTTTAAATGAGAATGGTTTATGATATATGGCTGACATATGCACTGAAGGGGTCGACTCACACCATTGCAGACATTTTATGAAAACACTGACATGGTCGCCTTTAGTCTGGAAGGTCAGTTGGGTCTTAGAACAAGCCTGGACCTAACCCACAATTTGACATGACGTGCTAGTAGCATGTGTTGTTACTGATTGTGAAGTGCTCGGCAAGCATTGCGGGACAGATGTTCATTCATGCACTGCATCTTACGGAGTCTTACGGAGTAAACCACCAGCACTTGTGATTTGTGTCACATGGCACACACACAAGCAGTGCTTATAATGCACCTCAGATGGTTGCACATGCCCTCTCTCTTTCTTTCTTAACATATGACATTTTCCACATTACCCTGCCTTAGTAACAAAAGGCCCCTGTGTCTGCAGTTATTTCTATAAATAATCCAAATTTGCTTGCTAGCAACTGCAGATTATTGTAATATTTCATCACAATGCCTCATTGCAACATTGTAGCATTAAAAATCTAGGCAACATCTGCACAGAAAGAGAAATTCTCACATTGCAGCAAAAAATTTAGTTGTAGGTAGACCACACATAGGTCAAAGCTCAAGCCATCCTCCATTTTCTCAGAAACTTGACTATTGTTAGAAAGCCTGTGTTGTTTTTACTTCATTAATCACTTTTATCTTGAAAAAAGGTATATATTTACGAACATAGTGTTCATTGTGTTTTATTGGTCTCTAGACCCACATCTACCTTGAGAAGTGATCAAGTATTGTTTAACCTCCACAGAGCCTCCTACTCAGAAAGACTAATGAATTTTTATTAATATGCCTCAAGCTATGTTCCCTCTACCCTTCACAATCCTTTTCCTCAAGCATGTCTTAAAGTGGTGATGTTTATATTGGTCCCAATCCCAAAGAAGATCCCTGAGGACAACCATGTTCGCCGTCAAGCTGCTGTATGTCATTTCTTAAATTAGGTGAGTCACAGGGTTTGGATGATGCCTATCTTTTATGGGTTAGTAATTATCTCTACCTCCTTGACATTTCACAACTTTCTCATATATCTACATCCGCACGTGAATAGAGGAGAAAGAGAAAGCTTGCAGATGCGTACCTTATTAGTGTTTACTGCAGCTTTTTGTGTAGGGGTCTCCTTTTCTTGTTGTCAAGTCTGAAAGTTTAGTCATTTAAAATGTTCTTGCTCCAGCATCAAAGACGGAATCAAGTTAAAAAGGTTCATTGATGTAAAGCATGTGCTGTCCCTGATTAATGGTTGATCCTTTTGCCTCACAATTGGCAAAATACAGCAGAATGAGATCAGCACAGCTTCTGTTTCACATTATGCTGTGGGTCCATACTTGCCAACCTTGAGAATCCAGAGATTTTCAAAACTAAACTGGGGTCTGGGGGTCATCCTGAAGAAAATGTCAAGATTCAGAGACATTATGTCCTGCATTCTGGTGAAATTTTCTCTATAAAGTAACAATGAATAATAATCAAAATATAAATATGCTCTAAAGATATTTACATTTGTAATTTAATTTGAACACATTTGTTAAGTATAGCCTATAAATTTAATGCCTGACCATGCTGCTATTTTTTGTCATAGATAAATGTGCAGTGCTTAGCAGCCTGGAGCACCATGCTTAAAGGAATATATCGATGGGCCAGACCTACAGGCTTATTTCTATTTCTTTTGTCTCCCATGTCTTTTCCACAGTGTATGCATGTTGGACTGCAACCACCACTGAATTAATAATGTCACCATTGAGACTACATTTTTGGTATAATGTATTTTTTTGACCATTTGGAAACAGCAGTGACAGTAGAAAGCCTGGATTTCTGTGTTAGTGTTCTCAACAAATACAAATAATTTTGAAACTTGTTGAAAATATGGAACAAAATTATGATAAACTACACAACAAGAAATCCAGGTAAATGGGCATGAAAATAAGGGGTATTCCAGGAAAATTGGGAAGGTTGGAATGTAAGGCCCTCCTATTATGTATCTAAGTGCAGGGATAGATACTAGATCTAAATGTAAGGGTTATAATCAGCAATTTAGATGTTTGAAGTATCAATTGATGTACTGAGTCAGTGATAGAGTTTGCATTAAGACGTTGGACATTGGAAAGGTTATCTGACATAGCTGTAACACCCGACAACCCCAGATCTTGCTATGGTGTCAGGTGAAACACTGCAGTTTCCTGTTGATGACTGCACTGTGGCCTAATAACTAGATCATGACATAATAATGATTGCGTCACATGACAGCCCAGAGCAACAGATCGCTGATTTTCTTCCCCCTTCTTTCCCTTCACTTCCTCTCTCTCTTGGCTGAGAAAATGAAGCGCAACATCACATGCAGATCCAACTTGTTCAGGAATTTAGTGCTGATGACCAGGTGCCCCTCTCCCTGTTATGAAAATCTCCTCGCATTTTGAAATAATATACTATATCACTTACATAGGTTATTTAACAATCATGTTTTCACATATTCTGCTTGGTGTCTGCTGGGACCCCAGACTAGAAATACAAATACACGTGAATGCTAGTCTAAATCTTCTTTAAAAATTCTTTGGATATGAGGACTAGATTAATAGATTACCTCAAACTACAGAGGATATACACTTCTGTTTGTAATTTCATCCTAAGAGAACCCCCTCCCCCTCCAACAGAAGAGGGGAGCTGTACAATCCACATTGTTCTTTATGTCTAATACAAGACAGATGTGGCCGAGTGGTGAAGATTCCCACTTAAATCTTTGTGCTCCCTCCTCACTTTGTCTCATTATCATCCTTTATTGTGCTTTGACATCAATTCAGCGCTATTTAATCATCTTAATTTGTTTTCCATTGGTGGATAACAATCCAGTACCTAAGTAGGTGGAAATGTACAAATGCACATCAGTACAAGTTTGGGCAGATGTTTGTGAATATGGATTACATATGCGATGGCTGGTTCTCAAACTAGTAATATTTAATCAGCTCTGCAAATATGTACAACAGGATTTCAGTGAAACTGGCTTTGGAAAGGCCAGTTAATCCTGGAGCATGGCACAGAGCAGGAGTTCTGTTTCCTAATGAAAAGGGTCTTCAAAACTATGTCAGTTAAAGCTACACGAGTACTGTACACATGAGGCTATACTGTACTGTACATGTCCTCGAGGGGAAAAACATTCAATTTTCAAATTCACATTTGTTTTTTATTTATTTTTTTATGGGCGACACAGTGGCTTAGTGGTTAGCACTGTTGCCTCACAGCAAGAAGGTCCTGGGCTCTAAACCAGGCCTTCTCAGATCCTTTCTGTGTTGAGTTTGCATGTTGTCCCTGTGTTTGCGTGGGTTTCCACCAGGTGCTCTGGTTTCCTCCCACCATAAAAGACATGTATGTTAGGGTTAATACTGTCAGTCCCACTGTCCAAGGCACTGGCAAAAGAACTGGAGTCAGTCCCCCAGTGCTACACTGCGGCTGCCCACTGTGCCTAGTGTGTGTGTATAGGATGGGTTAAATGCAAGGGGGTGAATTTCCCCACGAAGATCGATAAAGTCTTCACATTTGTTTTTCCTATTGCCATGGGAAGCTAAATCTATAAAGCCAAGCTTATCAGTTATCAGATCTGATCTACCAAACAAGTGAGGACAGAGTGATGATCGTCAACAGATGGATGATTGCTTGTTGGAGCTCTTCAAATTAATGTCAGTGATCAGAGATTGCAATGTGGGCTGTACATCCTGCCTTTCAGAATAAACGGATGACATGATGATAACTACAGCATCAGCTCTGTTCACCACGTGGCTGCTTGGCAAGTTCAGAGACAATCTAAAATGATTCAGCTGGAAAGTGAAGTTGAAACTATCTCGTCAAATGGAGGATTCACTTTGCAAAATGCATGACTGGAATGATGCAATCAGAGGCTCAAGATACATCAGGAAGAAGTGCAGCACCTATTGGGTAACTGAATGTAACTGTTCCTGTGAGAGGTAGCCCTGCAAGTAAACTCAGCCTTTTGTAGTTGGGATATTGTAGAGTAAGGTCACAAAACAAATGGATGACCTTTTCAGGCAAATTCCTAAAATATGAATAAAGTGACATGAATGAGATCAAAATGTCAGGTGGAAGTGACCAGATGTACCTAGCATGGAAAACTGAGCAAGTGAAGAGAACTACATGTAACTGGAACCAAAACCATAATTATAACCAAGTGCTCATTGTCACTATAATAAAAATCACTGACAACACCAATCCCAGACTGCTTGGTGCTGTTGTTCAGGGTCCAGTGGACTCACCTAACAAGGAACCGAGGATTTGTGGTCAGGCTTTTCATCAGGCCATCAAGACAGTTTTAGAAAGAGCCAAGGGCAGCAGCTGTGCAGCTTCTGAATTGAAGTATTTTGTCAGACGTACACCATCAGACCCTTTTTTCTGTTTCTTTTTACATCGTGGGCTTTCAGGGGCTTGGCTGAAATGCTGAGAGAAATTGAAATGAGTCCATGTTGTGAAGCCCAAACATTTAGAGGATGTTGATTTTGAAGTAGATGTTGACAATAACTTGGTGCTAAAGTTGTACTGGTAGATACTGGTATTGAAGCAACTGGCAAAAAAAAATATATGATTAATAAAATTCATATTGAGAGCATTGCTTGTTGTGGTATTTTAAGATTTGCGGTGTTATTTGAAGTCTAATCAGCATCAAATGTAAGTATAAAGGAGCTGGAACACATGTCTATGGTGGATGTGAGAGGTGACAACAGCTTAGTTTTGTAAAATGTCGTGTCATGTGGCACATGTCTGAGTAATAACCTGTCTAACTGCTTTTCTTCTCAGTGACAAACCCTAACTAAATTTCTCAAACAACCTGTTCAGCAAGTATTCTGGGTCATCTGCCAGCACAACACTCACTCACTTTAATGCCTAATCATTATACCATTATACCATAAGCTTCCACTGATTCAAGTTAGTCTATTTAGCATTTTAGATTTATTTCTAACAATATAGCCAATCTATCAAAGCATCATGGACTGCACCATGTTACATTTATCTATATAATCTTTAATTAGAGCAGTTAGAGAAGAGTTAAGATAACAATTTGACTCATACCGAAACCTCCCCAACAACTGCTAACAGAACAGGTTTTTGTCAGAAGTCTAATTCTGAATAAACTTCCCTGTAAATACAAAAAAACATGCCAGTAGAACAGTTCCATTTCTCTGAGCTCTTTCCATTTATGTTAATGTGGACTGACTGTTTCCCAGAGGAGATCAATCCCAGCAATAGAAAATAGTAGATCATTAGCCTAGATCAAATCATAGACATGCAAGTCTTAGATTTTGCCCACTGAACACTGTAGAAGAAGAGTGTACTATGAGTAAGTGACCCCTGCAAAGCTCATACAGTCTAAACGTATATCTGTGCCTTCAAGCTACATCACATGGAGGTTCTAATTAAAAACTGGGCTCTTGAGCGCACAAAACACACAGAAACCCAATAACCTGCCCCCAACCTCTTACAATACTGCACTTTTCCTTCCTATCTGCCTGTCTTTTTCCTACCAACCCTTTGTCTATGCAACAGTCAATATATCTGACTAACTTGATGAACTGTGCGCAGTGCAAAGTTAATTTCTTTCAGAGTGCATGGTAGCCATGGCGACCATCTTATTAGTGCTCCAAAGCCCATCTGGTCTAAACATTACCCCAGCATGGCTGACTGGAGAATAGGCTGCTTTGCCGTGCTGTGCACATGTGCTTTACACATTGATCCTGCCAGTAAATCAATAGTGCCACATATTCAGAAACCTACATTTGCACTTGTGCAGATCAAAACCTTTGCAATTGTATTTTGGAAACATTGTGAGCTGTAAAACATGAAATAGAACATTTCTGCATGCCTTTTTTCGCTGAGGTTGGGTTACCATATTTAAATTTGCAGTTGCTATTTTAACTCTGTATTCTGTCATGTGCTATGTCCCCTAAAATGTTCCTCTGAGATAGAGCCTTAGCAAGAAAGATAATGTAAGTGATTTCAGTTAGTGAAATATGGGTTAGAATTTTTTTTTTTTAATTGACTTCTTCCTCAGGACAATTTTTCCTACTAACACAATCTGGCATGAGATGGAAAATGCACATACAAAGCTTATGGATGAGCCAACTCAGCTATTCCCATGTTTCTTCAATTCCCTGTTAGCCTGCAGGTCTTGGCATGTGCTTAGCTCACAGGCACATTTATTTAGCAAATATTTCCTTTCTGTTTGCATGATCCAAATCCAAACCAGCATCCAATTAAACAGGAAGCGGAGGTGAACAGTAAACAGAGCAAAGGGAAACATTATTGTAAGAGGGGAAATTAAAACATGGCACACAGACCCACATGGCAGTGGAGGAATTCTAAACTGACTCAATACCGGGGCAGATCACAGCAACATGGAAAACTAAGCTAACTCAAGGAGCCAGAAAAGGATAGTGGCTTGTCAAGATCAAAAGGAGGGAAAACTTGCTCATCAAGTTTACTTTCCTCGAAGATTCTGTTAATGTAAAATCAAAGATGTATCGCGGTGCCCAGAATAACAGTGAATGAGAATATTGGCAAGGTGCTCTTTTGTCATCTGGACTGAGAATGTAGTGATATTCTTTCCCTCATTGGTTTCCAAGCAGCCTGACCTAAGCCACTGTTGCTAAGCTCCCTTTTTCCCTCCGCTCGGTGGGAAGCACGTGACTCTCATTGAATAGAGATCACAAATCCTTCTGAGTGAGGGATATTTTCTGTGATTCATGGCTTCCAACGCAAGGACATCTAGACCCCCTCACTGCATCTCACACCCCTCAGCAATGCATCAATTTTTCTATAATGATGATCATTCCTCAAACGCGGTCTGAATATTGTTGTAGTGATCACTTTGACAAATTTTGTTATTCAAATATGGCAGGGCGGCGTGAATCATCAATCATGTTCCACTATGCAGCAGATTTATCCTTTCTGGCACAAAGACTGTTATTCTCTCCTCTGCCACATCTGTAGGACTGTCACTTCGGTATAAGGTTTGACTGCAGGTCTCACTATGGTTGAATCATGTCAGAACTCTGCATGTCACTTCACTCAGGATTCTCTTTCCATTTGGAGCCAGTGGTAAAATCAGACTCCCCAAATATAAATACATTCGTGGGCGCAAAACAAACAGATTGTCATTGAAGAGTAAGACTCGGAAAGACACAGCTGCCGCACCAGTACATTCCACAGAGGAAACCTAATATTGAGCCTGGGCCACTTGAAGCCTTCAGAAGTAGTTAGTGATGTCATTCAAAGCCTTTCGTAGGGTTACGCTTCTGAATGACATTCAGGGCCAGCTGTCTTTCTTTGTGCTCCTAGTGCAGACAACGGGGGGCCATAGGGCCTAACCTTTTCACTGACAGCTCCTAGGAGCAAACCAAGTATATCTGACAGCCATTTCAGAGGAGGGCAAACAGCCATCGGAGGCAGTTGTTTAGATCACCGTGGTTCCCTTTGAGAATCAACTATCATGAGAGAGCTTTGGACATCATGTGACAGAAGCATTAGTTATGGAAATTGTTTTTTGGCTTTGACCTAAACTGGCCCAGTTTTATTTTGCTCAAAAGATGCACTGTGACAAGAGAGGCTATCATCCTCCTTTGATTTTCCAGTGATTTCTAGGATTAGATCTCTGAAGAAGTTCCCTTGTGTCCACAAACTTAATAAATTTAACTGGAAATGACTGACCTCTTTAATTTTTCCAGAGTTTGACTCATTGGTCACTTTTCAGTTTTGTGAGGCATCTTGATGGCCCATGTGTGTGTTTGCAACTAAACCATACCTCTCCACACAATGTCACGCCTATATGTTACAAGCCACATCTTGGCTTGCCCCAGGGTCACAAACAGGGAATGAAGTCTTTTCCTTCCATCATGCCAATACCAATATTTGTGTCTGCATACTTTCATCCTATAGATTGAATAAATCTGTACCTTTCACTCTTTTGCTAGCCTCCTTTCATATTTCACTAACACATAGATTCACTATGGAGGATTTGTACTTTTAGCATAAAGAAAAGGTGTGCTAAGTTTACTGGTCAAAGCAAGTTTTCTCAACAAACACGCCTTAGCTCAGTAATCCCACACATTTTGGAAACCATATTTGCTATGAATTATCACTTCCTCTAACCAAGCCCACCACATCAAAATAGCACGATGCAAGCCAGCATGAAGGAATTTCTTGTGGAAAATGTTATTGTGGACCAAACAAAGCCCTCCGTAGTGTCTGCGCACATGCCAGTGTGTGTCGGTCGGGTTCGTGTGCAGACTCACTACATGAAACTTTGCAAACTCTTGCAAATTTGTTCTCATGTAAAAGGAGTCGTTTAAAAGGAGTTGATAAGATCATCTGATGTGTGAAGATGTGAGTCCTTTCGTTCCATGAGCACTGATCTGATCTTTGAACTGAATACCACAACACGCCACAGTAAAGCTGAAAGTTTACTGCCAGTGGAATCTCCTGACTCGGCACTTTTTGAGGTCTTCGTTTGGTCACGAGGCCATTCACTAATAAGGTAGCGGTAACCAAGGAAGCCGCTTGCCTTCAGGGTTGCCACGCTCTGGTATACAGACGCTACCTTAGCTTTACCTCGTCATCGTTTTCTGATGCGTCCGTTCTGGTGGCAGAACCCGCGACGGCAACATTCAAACAGATAGCCCAAGCATTGGAGGAGCGGCCTGGCGAGAGGCGGGAAGAGATGCTATTCGCTTTGGGCTGGTTACGTAATATCTCACTTGCCTCCCTCGCTGCGGAATGCCAGGATAGTGTTTGTAAACAGAGCGGCCATGTGCATGTGCTCACGTGGAGAAAGCTTTTGAGTCTCTGCCCTCGCCGGCTCACCCCAGAGGTAAACCCTGACATCGATACATGCTCACAGGGCCAGCAACACTCCCTCCGGCCCAGTGCCATTCAAACAGCCTTATCACTCCCAGCCCATAATTACACCGCAGCCCGGCTAACGAGGCAGGACCTCTTCGAAAAGGAACCCCGGGACGTTCAGTCGGGATTCACAGTCTATCTAGTGTAGTAATTATTGATAATAGACATGTTTTTTTGATGCTGGCTCATTAAAAGGTCATTATTATTACACAATTCCAGCAAACGGCAACAAACAGAGCCTTTCTAGGCCGCACTTTCATCACTGCCTCACTAACACGGCAGGGATTCCTTGGAGTAAAATGCCAGGATTTGGATTTGGAATTCAATCTGGATTTTATTCAGTTATTATTGATTATAAACACATTTTTGTGATTGACTGTCATAAAAAGTGAATCATTAAATTTCAGAGAAGACAAGCACAGAACTTCCTTGAAACCACTATATCTGCTGACATCTCTGGGGCCATACATTGTGATGAAAGATGTAGGGAAAAACAGTTGAAAACATCTTTTGATTAACATTATGCATGCATTTCAAAATATAGCGCATAAAGCGCGGATAATCTGTCAATACATGGTAAAAGTCAACTGCAAGATTTGCATTAATACCTGATGGTGGTTTGCTGCTTCTCTCTCTATGGAAAAACAACCCCAATGGCAGACAAGAGAGAAATCAATATTGCAGAGATCAATACGACACTCAGTATCTCGCCATTTTGTCTCAGGAAACCAGTCAAGCCAAAGCCAGCCAGCCTGCAAAGGTAGTGCAATCTAAAATGTCCAACCTGCCACTGGACCTATCCTACTGTGTCATTTCTGCAGCAGCCCCAGGGTGGAAATATGATGCGTGGGCTGGACAGAGGGGGTCAGAGGTTAGGGTGTGGGTATTGTAAGTGGACAGCATTGTTGCGGAATACTATGGCAACTGGACATTCTTCTCTAAGGTGATATTGTCTTTACCCTCCAAGTAACATAAAGGGGACTTACGGCCATGACGAAGGAGCAATCCAACCGCACGGCTTTATCTGTGTGTGTGTGGATGGATGAGAGCAGCAATGTCCATGTGATTGATCTATCCAGCCCTTCCCCCCACTCAACTCCCTGCAGACCTATTGAAGGTCTGGTGTCTTTTTAGAGCTGATGTAACAGCAGTCATGCAACGGCTCATGAAAACACCTCCAGCAGGACTATGTGTTGTTAGGTTTATGTTGTAATATTAATTAATGTTAATGTTAATGTTAATGATAATGTAATGTGAATGTTAATGCAGATGAGTACAAAACTAAACAGAAACTGTGCTGTGTCTTGACAAGCATTAGCAAAATGCTTTATGTTATCAAGCAATAAATGGGTTTGGTGCAATCCCTCCAAACTGATGATATTATGAGGCAGAGGTGGTGTGGAATGTGATGTGCTACATGCAAAGAGAATAGTTAAATCAAATAATACCACAGTATGCAAGAACAGAGATACGAAACATCCACCTTATTGATTATTTAGTTTCATTCAACAAAGCACTTATCTCTCAGGTTAGGTAAAAAAAAAATCAAACTAGTGTTCGAATTTTTGACCTAACCCGATCTTTCATATCAGACATATCTACATTGTGTTGACACCATGGAAGGCAGCATGAATGGCCACCCTTCTAGGACTCCCTCCTAAAAAATGACAACAAAATAGCCTGGATCACCTGATCTCATGCAGTCTAAACATACTTTATATGAAGACTATGGAACACACCCCTGCTTACGCACTTATGTTGACACTACACAGTCACTGACCATGCTTGCCGTATCAAAACAGAGCCATGCCATCGCCTCAGTGGAACACACACACTGCCATTGTTGTGTCCAAAGCTCTTGACAGTTCGCTGGGACTAAAAACAAGACCCTCTTCCAGTGTAAGCACCGAATATTTTAGAGTAGCGAATGGCTACATGCCGTGCACAAACAGCAACCACAAAAATGCAGCGTGTACACAGAAACATTTTAAAGAAATGTTTGAAGAGAAACGTGGAAGACTCGAGTTCCCCTCTGTCTTCGTGCAAGGATTAGGCTCAGTGGTTGCCCCCCTGTCATTTGACAAGAACTGACTTATTTTGTCACACTACCCCTGCAACTTCAACATGACAAAGTCTCAACTTGTTTTAAGTTTTGGGCAAATTTGACAGAGCTGGATAAACACTGCATTCCTACATTGTTCATGCAGTAGCATTATGCAGACAGGCTGTGCTATTTATTTACAACCCCAGTTAAGAGTCACCTATTATGCTTCGCCTTGCAGGCATGCCTAATTTTGAATTTCACCCTAGGCCAAACTGTGGCTATTGAAGGGTAACATTACAACTGCAGTTAGTGGAATACACAAGTCAAATACACAAACCCGGGGAAGATCTGACATATTCTAATGGGTAACTTCATTTTTTTTAATGTAGCATTTAGCGAAGTCAGTTTAGATAAGAGGAAAAAAACAGCCAATTACCTATTTGTTCACCCAGGTAAGACACAAGGCCCAGTTAGGGGGATAAATCTGATAAAGCCTCTATGTTAATTTAGATGTTGTGTTCCAACTCTTTTCTAGTTCTGAAAAAATAAGCCTGGCAGCAAAAGGCTCTAATGTAACCGATGATCCATCTTACAACAGTCACTTGATAAATTTGTTGTTAATCAACTAATTTCACTATCATTGCAGCCATTAGGTCACCATGCTCTTGTTCCAGTAATAATGAATACAGAACAATACACATCACTCACAATGGCAGGAAAACACAAATGTGTACTTTTTTCGAGGTTCAGGAATAATTTCTCTCTCGCTCTTTCACATAGACGCTAACACACACATTTCTCTTTGTATTGTCAATAATCTATTTGTCAATAGTTCTGTTCTCAAAAGAACTCAATATTATTGGAGAAATACCACAGCCTGGCTACTGTGACCTTTATTGTCATGTTACTAATGGTTTAAGATGGCTTATCAACTTCTGGCAGAAACAGGGTATTTGTTGGTGCTATCTGGTAATAATCCCTTGTTTAGCCTCTGGTGGAGAAAGGGGAAAAAAAAAAAACTTGCTCCAGAATTGCCATTCTTGTTCCCCCAGCTAATGGTGCGGTAGGATTGAGTTTCATTTCCTTTGGAGCTTTCTGACCTTGTCTACCTTTACTCCACTCTGTCACCACAATTCTGTTCTCTTTTGCCTCTCCTTGGGACTGTGCTTGCCTTTGTGTCTGCTTGTCATTCAGTGGTGAATGCAAGGAAAGCTGATTCACGGAGATGCACAAAGCCAGAAGCTATCCCTGCTCCACTGCTATTAAAACACTATGCACTTACTGCTGCACAGGTCCAGGTATACTTTTACTCTTCTGCTTACAGTCTCCCTATTGAACAGCATAAATAAACACATACACAGCTGTATATCTCAAAATGAAAGGATAGAGAAGGTATAGCTGACTACATCATAAATGCCTGCATCTTAAATGTATCTCCTGAAAAATAAAAACAGTCCCTAATTGCTATTAATTAAACATAAATGTTAAAAATGCCTCAAAACAAATATACTTATACAAAACATACTCTTAATACACACTTAAAGACACATTTAATAATAGCTGGACAATGAAGAACACAAGCGTGAGATGTAAAGAAAAAAAAATGAGAGCATTACACAGGCATTTGTAATAATGCTTCAAGAAAAAGTCCTGAACCGGCAGTGTAAGGATACCATTTTCTACTGAAGAGCCATTGAAAAGCAGCACGAGCATTCACTGAATACAGAAGTCGAAGGAAAACAACAAGATATCATTCAGCTTCAACTGGCAAAAAAAAAAAAAAAAAAAAAAAAAGAAAGAAAATCGTCAGCCATGTTGGAGTAGCTTTATCTAATATCCCCTCCTTATTATGTTGGCTCTTGCTTTTACGGTGGGGGACATTTGCAACGCCTCGCCTGATACAAAACCACCAAAAATACACCCAAGGTTAAAGGGGAAAAGGGCAGGCAGAGTATAAACCCACAGAGAAAATTCTCACCTCTTTTTATGTCCCTCCACTTTGTAGAAATTCCAACCAACCGTCTGGATCTCCTCTTTAACAAATCCTAAAGGGCAGCCATCTTGCCTCCTTCTGTTCTTCTATGAAACAGACTATCCTCCACATCAATATTCATGGAGCCAGTCTGACGTCGGCTCTCATCATCAGGAGAAGCCCGGGTGTCGCTGTTGGCCAGCCTGAGAAGTGCACACTTATGTGAGTCTGGTGTAAGGCAGCAGAGGCACGCAGAGTGGACAAGATGTGCGTGCGGGTCAGGGGGAAGAGCCTTTGCTTTGCTGGCAAACTCAAATAATCACAAAATCACTTTCCTGCTGAGTCCTTCCCACACAAAGGGCCAGGTTTTCTCCCTCCC
>OMLF01012249.1:0-26559 GCA_900302615.1 Holocentrus rufus | reverse complement strand
GAACCACAGAAGGAAGGGATTATTCTGCATTACCCTAATGACCATTTGAACAAACGGGTGGGTGAGGAGACCACATTACATTCTATTAACTCCGCTTTTGTTGTCAGTGAACTGTTAATGATGTACAAAGGGAGCTCTCCTCCGCTCTCCTGGACAATGCATGCTCTGTGCTTCTAATTACTCTGAGGAAAGTGCCGACAGCTTTTATACCTGGAGACGCATTAGCTGGCTCTAATTAGAGTAAATATTCTTCCGGTGTAACACCACCGATGCCTCACCAGTCTAACACTGATTAGCTCTCTATTTTTCTGCAGGTCGATTATGTATTCCAAACCTTCTCTGTATCTCATTGTCTTTGTTTTTTTGTTTTTTTTTTCTGTCTCAATCATTGCATTTGCCTCTTCTTCAATCTCTTTTCTTCACTCAATTTTACCCCCCCTCCATCTCTCTCTCTCTCTCTTGCTCCTTATCCCTCCATTCTGCCTTTTAGCTGCAGCGAGTCCCGCTAACTGTGACAGAATCACCGTCTCAGCCCATCCTCCAACCATCTCCCAGTTCATTATATCCATACACAGTGTCCATGCCCTCCGCCCCTCGCAGCCCTCTCGGAGCTCCTCTGTCCCAGCCAAACCCGATGTGACAGCCGGGCCACAGCTCTCATTTACAGGCATCACAGGACAGATTTCCCCAGCGCAGGCACCCGTCTGCAGCCTGATAGATGGCGCCCCTGCTTGTGTGTGTGTGCGCGCGTTTGTGTGTGTGCGTGCACCGAGGACTCGTCGGCGCGTCTCGTTCTGTGTGTGGGGGCGTGCATTGGCGCGTGCGCCCGTCGTCGTTTTGGGCCAGGCCTAAGTTGGAGCAGCAAGGTTTTTATTCTCTGTCAGTAGTGATCCTTGAAACAATGTATTATGTGATTACTGGGCGATCCATTCACTCACACTGTGTTGTTATGTTAAATGCACTCTGCATACATTGTGCTGATGTTTCTGCTTGTACTTTCAGGGCGCTGTTTACTTTTAAGTGCATGGTTTGTGGAAGGCCCTGCATTTCTGTGTTGTGCTTGTTGGAGCACCCCTGAGGCAGGCATATCTCAGTTAGGGAAACACTGCAGCACACTTACACTGCAGTGCCCAGATTCTGATTTCTTGTATATGTCTTCTCCTTCTCTTCTCTTCTCTCCTCTCCTCTCCTAAACATTATAGTTGTAGCTATTAGCCCCAGGCATTGGTTCTGTCATACTACGAAGGTCAAAACACACAGATACATCCACAAAGGCGCGTGCACACACACGCATACACACACTCATAGATTTCAAATATCTCTATCAGCCCTCAGAGGATCAGATTGTTTTACGGGAAATCATGTCATGGGTCAAATGATTGAATTATTAATGGAAGTGCGGTGCAATAACAATCTGCTCTTGTCTATTGTGATTCCATTGTGATGCTCGCAGGCCCCTCTCAGCCTAACTTGATACTACCATGTTACAATCCAAATCCAATAACGCCGACTCGGCAAAAGAATGTTCCCCCCTTCTATTGTTTCATCAGCCGGAGAGCATCTTTAGTCCACTGCCCTCACAATGGAGAGCATAACGGAGTCTATAAAACCGTATTGACTGCCGTGCCACATTTCCAAGGACAAAGCAATACGTTTTCATCAAAATCGTCATGATAAAGTAAATCACAATCATAGGACACTTTCACAATGCACTACTCTATTGAAGTGTGTGTGTGTGTGTGTTTTTTACTGTGTGTGTAATCTGGCATTCACATTCGCTGCGAAACTCTAATCTATGTTCTTATTTACAGTGCCAAATATGGATTTAGTTTTTGAGCTGGAAGCTGGAAATCGACCAGGCAAATCTAAGATGCATTCATGTTTCACATTATGAAAATTAAAGCAGACAATTCAGCATTCTCACATTTGCATATGTAAAGAAGTGCACTCAGAGAGGTATAAGGATTTTAACCTTATTTAGCTCGCGAGAGGCTAAATTGAAAGTAATATGCATGGATGGTTCGTGTGAAAATATTTTGAGAGGGGTTCACCAGACCAGAGGCGGCTCTCTCCTGTTCCCGGAGGCCTATTTCTCACAGAGCCAGTATGTAAATGCATGTTATTATAAAACCCTGGTGATAGATTCTTGACCTCGGCTCAGGATGATTTCTGGGTCTGTTTTGAGAATGACCAAAGAGCAACACAGGGAGAGAGACGTAAGGTCACCCCTTTAGCATTTATTATCGGCCAGTGCCAGAAAACACAACTCTCTCAGACATCCCAAACAAAGCACACTGGACACACTGAAGGCTGACAACTTCACTTTGGAAAGGGAAATCAAGCAGGCTTGTTAATGCAGCTGCTGAAAACTTGTCCATGAGGAACATTCGCTCCTATTCTTTGTTGTTTTATCATTTGTACTTGCCTTTTCATCGTCTCTCCCTGTTGGGCAACCACAGGATGTAGTGGCTGGAAAAAAAATAAGAACGTATATTCACTGAAACATTTAACGAAGGCATTTTAGTATGATGTATAGCTCGAAATGGATATCATACAGAATAGAATGAGAGAGGGGGAAAAAAATATGCCGTAATGGGTTTTGGTTTCATATTCCTAAATGAATGTGCTTCAATGTCTAGCTGTATCAAGCTCGTTTGCGTCATTATGCATTCTCATTACGGCGTAACAGAAGTTTTCCATCTGGAGAAGCAAAGGCCTTGTTTACAGTCGTAACTCTTCTCTCTTCCTCTCCTCTCATTTCAAACCCCATGGAGTTTTTTTTTTTTTCCTTTTTTTTTCCGGGCCTAAATGAGGTTGAAGACAAAAGAGTTCCGTGTAGTATCTTTGTTTTTTTTCTAATGTGCTTTTTCCCTCATTATGTTCCCGTCTTTATGGGCGATAGAAAACAAAAGGAGACACATGTAATTACCGCGTGACTAAAGCATAAACACGCCTTATAGGATGAGGCCATGCTTTCAGCGGGAAGCTAATTGTAACTTTCTCCTTCTCCTTCAGTGCCCATGTTATGTGATAGCTCGCAGTCACACACACGGGTCCTCACACACACGAACTCGAATATATGCTTACATGCAGGCGCACACTCATACCGTGCGCACTTAATCTCTTTCTTTCTCTTTCTCTTTCTTTATCTCACCTTTCTTTTTTTTACCCTTTGCTCAGAAACATATGGTGTTCCTCAACTTTGTTTATGGTTGTTATTACTTTATGGCATAATCCCTGCGGCCACAGCGAGGAGGAGTGATATCACTGCCATTTTCAGGAATACATAACTGTCATATAAGTGGGTTCTCTGTACTTTGTTCAGCTAAGCAAAGGACTCTGTAGTAACCAACTTTATTAAATTACAGCACTTGAACAGCTCTTGAGATTGCACCAGGCCATGTGTTAGAACTACTGTATGGAACTTGCCAGCCACAGCCTCCTCCGGCAGTAAAAACCACAACACTACAACCATGAATGGCATCTCGGCCTTGGTCTACACACACATCATTCCACACATTACTTCCCTTAGCTCTGCTTTTGATGTGTCAGTGAGAGAAGTAGCCCACTGTTCCACTGTTTTTTTTTATTGCTCACACAGCAGTGCGTGTATGTGTGCGTATGTGTGCAAGCGAAGAGTGTTTGCTCTTCAAAGGCAGCGGAGGGGGTGCGCTACTTAAGGCCTATTAAACCTGGAGCTCTGTTCATTGTAGCCAGGAGAGAGAGCGCTGCATGCTGAGGCAGACAGAACGGCAGAGGCATACCTTTGAACTGGAATCATGTGGGAGCTCACATTTTCACAAGTGCTGCAGAACTGAAAACAATGTTTTGGCGAGTCCCCAGACGTGTGTGTTTTTTTTTTTTTTTTCTTCCTGCTAAGGGCCAGCTAACAGAGAATCTGTTAGGGATTTGCCCTGACGGTGTGATATTACAGCCCCACAGTACATAATCCAACATACTGAGAGTTATTAAAATATGACCATAGCAGCTCCCTGGGGCTATATAACACACACATAAACTGTCTCTCCCTCTCTCGCTCTCACACACATACACAAACACTCACACTAATACACATTCCTGTGGCACACATGCCTGCACATTGTCCATACCTCTTCTCCCTATCTCTCTAATGTAGACACCCACACTGGCACACACACGTTGAGCATTAAATTACACTACACCAGCTCTCCCGTCCAAGAGCAGAGGAGGTAAACCTCAGCCGCTAATCAATACAATAATAGAGTTTCATACCTTTGTTACACACCTTACACTGCAGTGAGTTTGCCTGCAAAGTGAGGGGAAGCTTGTCCCAGGAAAAAGGCTACCAGCTTACATGTTACCCTATATCACCCAGACAGGCAGGCAGGGAGCGCGGCAGACAGACTTCTCTCAGGGGGGCAGGAAGGAAAGGAGGCACCTTGAAAGAACCGAGATACAGACGATCTGATCAATGCCATAGACTGCGGGAATCTGCAAATACATGGGAATTACCATAACCTGCAAGTGCAAAGCAAAGTATGGCTGAATTGATTTCTAAAACTTGCTCCAAATAGAGGGAGCCAGGCTGTAGTCCTGTGGTTATGATAGATATACCAGTATTGGATTCATTTATAGAGTAGGAGAGGAACACTATTGTTGGATCATAATTCAAACAGCCTGCTTCTTTCAACTACAGTAGATGAGACTCCCAGGAGGATACTGCTGTAGTCATCTATATCATGTGTGTTCGCACGTGCACACACACATACATGCACATAGGGGGGTGCATGCACACATACGCACACATGTAGTGTGGATGCACACACAGTTTCTGTGTTCATGCAGTCCCGGGGGCACAGAGCAGGACAGGAGATTTATGTTCTCAGTAGTCCAGACACAGTTCTCCCGGCTAGCTCTCCGCTCATTAGGGCTCCTACACGGTCATACGTGTTACTCTAACAAGCTGCATGGAGCCCCCCTCTAAAGCCTGATGGATTCGAGGGGTGGAGTGAGTCCCCTCCCTGCCAGAACCCGGAGGAGACGTCACAACACATGAGGCATTGCAGGAACAACTCATCTCCACTGAAGCAGGGGAAGGACTATGAACTTGTTCAGCC
This sequence comes from Holocentrus rufus, assembly GCA_900302615.1. NCBI lineage: Eukaryota > Metazoa > Chordata > Actinopteri > Holocentriformes > Holocentridae > Holocentrus > Holocentrus rufus. Next base: position 21,463 of record OMLF01012249.1, on the reverse strand, counting down.
ATCCATCATGCTTAGCCGCATTTATTAGGCCTCAGTTTAATGATCCTTGTACAGACACGAAGATGCACCGAAATTAAAATGTTTAGCTTGTGCTGTGTGTGTGTATCACTGGGGGAGCGAGTGTTGTTATCAGTGCTGTGATGGCAACTGAAGCGGGAGAGTATGTTTGCCAATCTCTGTAGTTACCTGATATGAAATGAGTGTCATAGTCATTCTCTGCTGGTTACAAAGACTGGAGCAAATATGAAGGCTAAATGAACAAACAGATGACTTGTTTGTCAACTGCTCTGCCTACAGGGTTTATCAGTTTTGGTCTTAATCCGCTTGATAATACATCCTGAGCCTGTTTTTCAACCGATCCCAGTTGGATTTTGTGTGTACGTGTCTGTCTGTCTATCTGTCGGCCCGTCTTTGTGTGTGTGTCTTTGTGTGCATTATTATATAGCAGAGCTACTGATGCAGCCTCCCATGAGATGGGTACTTGTCATGGAAATCTTTCGCGATGGAAGAAAGCTTTGCATTGTTAAAATGTCATTGCCTATAGAAGCTCAGGCAATAAATAGCAATATCATCACCAATGAACCTCATTTCAAGTAAGTCTTCACCTTGGGGTTTAATCAAAATCCTGTAGCTGTTCATTTATAACTGGTGCTCTCCACTATTGAGGAATACATTATAAAGATTTCTATAATGAAGACGTATTGCACATTCTTCGGCTAACTAGTGCGACTCCGATCAAAAAAATAATTGACCTAACCACAGCTAATGATCTCCCACTGGCCTTGTCCTCCCCTTTTTATGGTCAGGGAGCTAAGTTACACATATAGGTGAAGGTTGCAGCGGGTTGGGCCGCCAGATAGCGGGTGAAGAGGGAAAACGGGAGACGTAGCGGCAGTATTTACAACCTAGCGAGGGACTGTCTGTACGATAAGCTTAGGTTGAAAAGAGAGATAGATGCCCCTCCATGCACCACACTGCCCATATTTCAACCACAGCTATCAAGAGGTGGCAAATAAAATGTCTGCAGTCAAATTTTACAGACCAGTAAAGTGTAACTTAATAAAGGCGGTGAAATGCCTTGTGTATTGACTGCTTGTGCAACAACATAGTGATTCTAGAATGATGGAGGATGCCATTAACAGTATCATTAATGAGCCAGCTCAATGCCTTTGTAATCAAATGGTTCCGTTCAACAGTTTAACTTATTCAAACAAACACAGGGAAGTGAAAACAGTGGTGATAGCGGAGGCACAGCCGGCAGTATGTTCCTCCCAACCTTTTTTTGATTAATCACGCTGCAATTTTGAGCGCGAGGTCGTTCACCTCGGCAGCTTTGGCAACAGAAAGGAGGTTGATGGTTCTTGGAAAGTGCCGCTTTATCATCATACCAAGTGTAGGGTTTTTAAATTTAGGACAGGTCAATTCATTCAATCTAAAGCTGTTTGAGTTGGCATGCTGTGCAGGTTTTTAAAGAGATATTTGGGTGATCTGGAGAGGGTTTCACTTTTCTATCACAACATCCAAAGTAAACCTTTTCATTTCCAATGATACAGAACCAGCACTGCAGAGACGGAGCGCGGTGCCATGGTAAATTAATCAGCCTTTGGAGGAGAAGCGGGAAAAAGCATTCCTCAAATTAGACAAACCCCAGCCCCAGCTTGATGCAGGCAGGCCATGGCTGTGATGTGGCCAGCTTCCATGCCTCATATAGAGCCAAGGCAAATTTAGAGCTGATAAAGCTGGCCAGGTCTGTTACAGTTAACCTCTGTGTTATCAGTGCTGTGGCCAATTATCTTTTCAGATGTCTCCACTCGTAAAATGTCTGCCACTGCAATGCACAGATCAGAGGGGTGAGTGGCATTACAGAGTGATTTTCATTTGGGGAAATAAGTGCAGAGTCAAGCAGGGGCTCTCGAGTTTTGATCCAGACAGGCATTTAGTCTGCTAGGTGTCAGGTTTGAGCTGTGCATCTGATACAGAATCACAGTTAAGGGGGAATGTTGTGCAGTCAACCCCACTCCTAGCTGCTCTGTGTGGGGGGACACCAGGCCGGCCCGGCCGCCCGGCCCCTCCACAAAGACAGTGCTGGGTTTAATTATCCCCAGCTGTGCCTCATCTCCCTCCCCAGCTGGGCTCTGTGTCCCAGTGTCCTCTGCAAGAACACCACATTCACACAGAAGTCAAGGTGGGACACACACACACACACACACACACACACACACAAACACATGCACAGTTTGCAAAGACTGAGATGCAAGCACCTACATAGTCTGTATACATAAATACATATGTAGATACATAAATATGTAGATGCATACATACATTTGTACATACACAAACAGGTCTGGCCCTGCTTTCAGTAGCATACAAAAGCAAAATGTGCACATTGATAAAAATGTGCACACACACGCACACGTTCACACTAACTTTAACACATATACAGATCACACCCACGTGCAAACACATATCTACCCACACGCATACAGACATATACACAAAAACAGACATGAATGCACACACGCACACACATTTACAATTCCCTTTAACCAGATGTGACTGTTAAGATAGGACACCAAAGTACCATGCTGACTTTTGAACAAGACAAATGCCGATGAAAGCAGTCACTGCATGAGGCGTTTGCATGGACATCAGTCTGGCGGTTTTGATTGAATCCCAATCTGACTGGGGTTGACTCGGTCCATCTGTGCGACTGTCCTTGGCCTCGGTTTGGGTCGGGGGTGGCGTGGGAGGTTGGGAGGTGGGGTGGAGTTATCACACTGAGAGGCTGTTAGGGTCATTATAACCCTCTGCTTCGATATTCCCACTTTTTTGATGGGAGCCAAATGTTGTGCTGGAATCCCTGTGTCTGTCTGTCTTTGTTCCCGTCTCTCACCATCCTGTCCAGGGCTATGCCAGCACAGCTGTGAGCGGCAGCGTGTAATAAAAGTCTAATGCGAGCAGCTGCTGGGGGTTTAAACTGTAATGAGATGGTGTGTGAGATTACCACACTTCGCTAGTTGCTGAGAGAAAGCTTGGCACTCCGACAACACTGTCCCCCCCAACGGTACAATTACACTTTAGATATGGCTAATAGAATATCCACACAACGCCTGTAAGCAAGAGGCATAATGAGCTTTAGCTTGGCCTCGTCTCTCTCTCTTTCTTTCTCTCTCTCTCCGTGTCTCTCCCTTTCACACACACACATATCCACAGCTGCAAGGAGCGTCCACCCCAAGGAGCCGAGGATCTGCTCTACACTGTGAGGGGTTGATGTAGGAAACAGAGACAGTGTTTCTGAAATCAAAGGCACGCCTAGTCAGGAGATTCCCACAGTGGGGGTGAGCTTTTGCGGGGCTTGATTGTTGGAAACACAGTTTGCCTGCTTGCATCAACCCAACAAATAATTCAGGCCCCAAGTCATGAATAGTTGAAAGCCCTGTGTCAACTTCATTAGTCATCATGGGGGAGTTTGTAGTACAGGATGTATGCATACCCACATGGTGCCCATGCGTTGAATGGAAGCCGCCGCAGAGCAACAATGGGAGGGAGGCTTGCTATGGAGTTGCTTTAGGCCTGCTGTGGAGCTTTTGTTATGTGCTACTTTGCTGGGTTACTTTATCATGCAAAATTTGATTGATAGAATCAAAAGCAGTGCTCTATTCTTCTCATCTTTTTCCCCTTCCCTCCTCTTATTCTTTTGCTTATTTTCTATTATCTTCTCCTCTTTTTACTTGCTTTGTCTCTTTTCTCTGGTTCTCTTCTATTTTTCTCTTCTCCTACCTTGTCCTCTCCACTTCTCCCCTCCTCCTTCTTTCACACTAATGTACTGTATCCCATTATAGAACACTATCCCGGCCATGAGGCATAGGACGAATGTAGGAAAATAGAAGTTGGGCTGCCTTTGTCCTTGTTATGATTCCTCCACCTTTTCTGAGGCACTCTATAATGAAAGTTCAGTGCGTCTGGGTGTGGAGCGTCGGTACCTGTCATAGCGGTGGTGGGATAATAGGCCCAAAGGTGCCACTGCCTCGTCGCAGTGGAGGGGGAACGCTTCTGATTGCATACGGCTCTTCATTACCTCATGCAGAGGGCTAAACTCTTGATTCACAACTCTGCCGGGCTGGATATTATGAATGTGACCCCAGGGAGCACAGCGGTGGAATTTCAATACGCCGGCCGGTCAGAATTATTCCACACCTGAATGCAGAGCCTTCCAGACAATTAGTGGAGAATTATAGAAGGCGAGGCTTTGGGTAATTTACAGAGTCCGTCAGCCTCAGCCCTAGCCCCGGCCTTGCCAGGCACCAGTGATATTTCACATTCTCTCAGTAGGGGGATTGTGATGCCGCTGGCGGGGAGACAGAAAATGGATGCTCTAAGAGAAGCTAAATGGGAGCAGACTCAATTCTTACAAGTATTTCAAAGACGTCTGGTGAGGCAGCTTTCGCCATTCAGATTCTAAACATTATTCCTAAGTGTCTGAGCCAACGTCTGCTGGTGTCTCTTTATTGGTATTTGTGGTATACCTGGGTTTTAGTGCAGGTATGAGTCATGTAAATCTGATATTTAGACAGAAGGATTTGATGTCTGGAAAAAGTTTCACCATCTTCCTGTCACAGCATGCTGTAGCACACTTTTATCAACTCAACACAGACAAGCCCTGGCCCATTATATATGCAAAGGATGATCAAGTCATTAAAGTAATATCTGAGTCTGGACTGTCGCTAGGCGGCCTTATCATTGTATTCCACCGTCCCTCTCATTAGCCCACCTCATCTTGTTATTATCATCACCAACAGATAGACTCTGGTCCAGATAACAGTTGTCATTTAACTACAGCACAGCCCTTGATTAAAGTGCTCTATTACGTTTCTCATTAAGGGACACTCTGTTGTTATTTCATCACAAATCCATCTCTTTCTCTCTCGAGAAATTTGGATGATTATATTTGCCCGGTGAAATGACGTGAAATCAATAGAAAGTTGAACACTTGCAGAATCTTTGATCGCTGGCCATTAAAATGTCAGAAATAAAAAATGTTAGAATAACACAACACCTAAACATGTGATTCAGTTCATTTGTCAGTCAATTAAATTCTATTGTCCTTGTCATCTGCTTGTCATGTGATGTTATATCACAGCTCAGAGCTCACTGTGGAATGCTTATTGCCACATGAGATCCTCGTCGTATCCCGGCTTTTCTCCCTCTGTGTTCCAGCTGTTGCCACTCTGCGGAGTTGTGAGGTAATAATGAGCATGGAAGCAGCTGCTTCCTCCTACAGTAGAGGCCCCAGCTTCTCTAATCCAAGTCATTAAGGAAGGGAAGGGCGTGGGGAGCCGCAGCAGACAGACCTGGGATCAACCGTGGGCCTCAGCACCCCAGGACATGCTACGGAGACTCGACTTGCCCAAGTTTTATTAGTCAGACCAGCAGGTATGAAACCTAGTTGATCTGCCTGGAGCGATCAAAACAACTTTGCAAAGAAACCGGGTCAAAGGCTACGCAAAACTGTGTTGGTTCCATTTTTCACCAATGACTGTACAAACTCAGACATAGACATATGTAGCTGGGTTATAAGTAAAGGAGCAGGGCACACAATACATTTTTGGACCTTTAACTCCCAACTGTGCTCTAATATCACACAGTATTTATTTATGGGAATTTTGGGAATGCACGGAAACAAGACAGTGACAAGACAGGGTCCAACATAAACAAAAGAGAATACAATTTTTGTCTCAGCCTTTATGTCTTTAGCTTTGACAGCAAATAGCTTATAGTCAGATAAGGCTCTTCAACCCTTCCTAGACACCATCAACATAAAGTGCTCAATAAAGTGCTCAATTTACTCAGAGCAAAAAGGACAAAAAGAAAACATTCTCTTAAATGTATCCCTTTGATACTAACACTGTAAGGCTTAACCTTTATCTTAAACTAGTATTCACAGCAATAGACAACAGACTGTAGGCTACTAGACAGTAGTCAACATTTATTATACGATAGACAAACAACAGTAGTGACCTCTAAAACCTGTTATAGAAATAAATGTACACTGGTTAGACTACTCAAGCTCGGTCAATAACCCTTACTTAATATTAAACACTCTACGGTTTAATAGGTGAAAGTACATGACTTTACACATTTTCAGCAAAATAATCTCTTATAGTAGCAAATACTGAAAATAAACTCTCTAACGTTCATTACGTAAGAGTATTTTAGATTCAACTCACTCACCATGCAGCACGCCCACCAAGATCAACACGTGGGACTGGTGGCGTCACGCTCGCATCCCCTGTGCACAATAAACATATACTTCAGTACACTCCATAAATCCTTAAAACATTTAAATATTACTCTGCTAATTTGCGCCGTCCTTCAGATTAGTAGTCTGTGGCGCCCACGGCAGAATACTGTATACTCGACATACGTGTTGCGAATCTGCAAACAGCAGAGAAATTACAAAAACGTCACTCTTGAGACTCGCTCGGTTAGCTTAGTAACATCCTCACGCATCAGTATTTATGACCATTTTAGTGTTATTCATAACATACAGGAACATTTACCCTGAAATATCAGTGATGGCTTGCGGTGTAATGCAGCCCACTCTTCCTGCTGCGACCTCCGTGCCCTTTGACTTCATCACAATGCGCAGCACACCTGGAGTAATTCTATTTCCATGACAACGTATACACAGCTACTATAATGTCATTTTACTAAGCGAGCGACTAAATAATATGCTTAACACGTGTTTTCTAACAATTTCCAGGTGGTTACACATAAGTGGACACTGCACAAATTTACCCAGTGTTTTTCTTGTGTTGCAATCTGATATTGCATAGGTTACACAGGGACTGATATTTCTGCATCCTTACAGTCTCAACGTCGCTGTGCATAAACTCAATCTAACATAGAAAATACCAGATTATGAAATATTTATGTTCTGACCTTTCTCAGTAATGATTTCATGATTTAATTTTCTCTGGCTTTACCTTAAAGTGCTGAGAGAATACAAAACAGACCCAGCCACATGGCACAAGGGAAAAAAGATGATATATAGAGAAGATGACATTTGCATTCAGCTTGTAAATATCAACAACACTCAGGGATATTATTCATGGGCGCAGGCTTGCCTATTCCACTGGTGTCTCTCAATAAGGTTTCAGACATCGGCAGAGACATCTCTTTCTTTCAATTTCACTCTTAACACTATGAACTGAAAGAGTTCTGTGACCAAAGTTTGAGTCGACTGATATCCGATACAAGAGATGTAAATCACGGACCATGAATGTGCTGCCACTTAGTGAAAATATATGCATGCCTACACCATGAAATGTATCAGCACAGAGTTAATAGTGTTACTTTTATGATAACAGGCTTACTGAACCTTTTCATGGTTGAGTCGAGGTGAAACCACGCACAGAGCTGTGACTCTAACAAGACTATGTCTTTGGAGCAATTTTATGTAGATTAGTAATATGCTAATTTGAAGCATGGCCTCACTGTTTGCCAGAGAAAATCTGTCTCTTTTTTTGATCTGCATATTAATGCCCAAAGAATAGATGGGAGTTGAGACATGAAAAGGTTTAATAAAATCAGCAGGTAAAAGGCAGGCCCATAATTAATCCTGCGAAGAGGAGGGTTTCCACAGACAATGGCCTCACCTCAAATTCATAATTGGGTCCTTTATTGATATTCCACAGCCTCTCCAGTGCATCTATTGAAACAGTGATTAATCTTTCAGTGGGGAAAAAAAAATGCCGTGAGACGTGCTTGACTTCTTCCTGTACCTCTGACACAACTGGATGAACAAATCACAGCCCTGAAACATCCCAGCTGGAATCATCACCCCAGTAATAAATACACAAACCAGCGAAATTACTAACAAAACTCATTTTTCAACAAAAAACACAAATTGAGCCGCAGCTCAGGGGACAAGCTGTGGCTTTGTGTGTGTTGGTCTGTCATTGCGTTTGCTCTACCTAACCTCTCCTGACACCTGGAGTCAGAGACCCCCCTCTAAATGTGTAATATTCAATCTTCCTGACAGCTCTGCTAATGACCAGGAGGAACCAAAACAGAGGTAATAGGTGAGCCCCAAAATTGCTTTCAAATTATCCCTAATAATGATTCCTTTCCAAGTAATAAACTCTGTGGTGGCTGTGTGGGTGTGCACAGATGTGTGCATGTGCGTGTGTGTGTGTGCGTATGAGTGTGTGTGAACAGCAGTGTGTTTATGTTAGTAGAATGTAGAATGGCAGGGCTAATTATCAGCGCTATTAAAGGTAAGTACATCCAGCTGCATCCCGGACAAGTCCTAATGAAGGACAGCAGACACGCTGGACTCTTTCATCTGTCATCTGCTGTTGGTCAACATCCACACCTCCGGCCTGCTGCTCCTGGCCCCTGCTCCTGCTCTGGCTTAACACTGGAGGGAAAAGAGAAACATCAAGCAGTAGCAACAAGTGTCACTCCTCGGTTAAAGGATAGGCTTGGCATTTTTCAACCAAGGCTATATAAAATGCTGTTATCATTTATTTCTCTGCTGCACTAATCCAACAGGGCATGCATTTTTGGCCTCAAAAACCAGCATAAGTGCCCTTTTTGAAAGTGGGAAACTCACAGCACAGTCAAATACATCTTGAAATTGTTCACCCACAAAAAGAATGTGCTTTCTCAAAGGTTTAATTAAGAATTTATGATAATATATTGTCTTGTATACATCCACACCATTCTGCTGCCAACTCTGCTGCCAACTCTTAATTCCATAGAAAGGAGAAAAATGGTTGCAACAGGTGTTGATAACGGCATGTATACAAGGCAATGTATTATCATAAGTGCTAAATAAAACCTGTTAGAAAGCATTGTTTGCAGCCATTTTGGGGTGGACAAATGCCAGACATATTTGTCTGTGCTGCCCATTTTCAAGGACATTGATATTGGTTTTTGAGGCCAAAAAAGAATGCCCTGTTGGATAGCACTGAGGGTGTGCTGTGTATACATGCTGTGGTCGGTTATTTCTGAATAATTGACCGTTGTCAGGTCGCGAACTCATTGTATCTGCTTGTTCCAAAATAATGCGTTTCAACAAAGAAATACTTGCTGCTGCATGCATTGTAGGCTAATCTTAGCATTACAATACAGAAACAAACCAGTTTAGTTCAGTAGATGACTGGAGACACTCAGCGTCAAAAAGATTTTACACTTGAGTTCCAACCACTGCGAACAGGGAACTGTTGAGCAACTTTCTTGCAGACGGCAGTAGCGGCTCAGTGCCTCTCCTAGCTAGCTGCCTGCCTGTCATAGGCTAACTGAGCTACTTGGCAATTTTGAAACGTACACATGACTGCACAACCCACCCTCGAACAAATTTTTTTTGTAATTTTCTTGCTTTTAGTATTGATGCCGGTATGGAGACAGCTCTACAAGTCACGTAATAAGCAGGATAATCCACTCAGAGGTGGTCTTCTATCGAAAAATAATGACCTCCGCTGAGGAATGCGGATGTACGTTAATCATTATTTTTTTGATAGAAGACCACCTCGTCATGGATTATCCCCTACTCATAAATCATAGGTATCAACATTTAATGCAGAGTTGAAAAATACTGAACCTGTCCTTTAACTTCAGTAGGATGTAGAGGAGGGTAACTCAAGATAAGATAATGTTAAGATAATGTGAATCCTGATGACATCAAGTCACAACAGAGATTCCTCTCCCTTTTATGCACCAGAGCGTCCCTGAATAGGTTGTTATGATTTTAGCACACACATACACACAAAACTGTAGATCTATGCCATAGAATGTATTACACTTTTTATGCCAAGTACTCATAGAAATTGGCCCATTTAACCAGGGCCACACTCCTGGATTCCAGATCAGTGTATTTCAACACTACAGTGCCCTGTATTGTCTGCCAATGTAGAATAAATGGACTGCAATACATCTCTCTATTTCACCTCTAACATAAGTGCCATAGCAATTTGTTCATTTCTAATTAGTGCTGCTTAAATACATCACTGTCAACACATAGCACTACATTGACTTGTTACTTCTCTCAAATTACGACCATTGTAAGTGCTCTTAATTTTGCAGAGCTGGTGAATTATGAATGATATAAAATATTTAAAACCGGCATAGAGCAACAGCAAGAGTTTCATAATCAAGCTAAGTACGTGGTGGTCTGTACTTAACTAAATGAGCCCAGAGCTGTGCACTGCATAACTGTTTGACCTCTAAGCAGCACATTCATTTTCCAAACATATGTTGGCTATTTCAGCAGCTCTGGTCTGTGAAACTGAGACAAGGAGGAGAGAGGCCTGCCGTGCATGCGAGCATATGATCTAACTGGCTGTGAATATGGGGAATGGATCAGCGGTTAGGAGTTGGGGAGCAAAGTTTGCAAACTGAATGGCATGTTTGTGCGAGTTGATGCAGGATTTTTCTGAGGCGCTCTGATGGGGTCGGCTAACCCACAGCCCTTGGGGTATGAACATCCATATAGGCACAAACTTACACACACAAACACACAATATATCTCACAAGGGATATTTCAGCTAAAAAAACTGAACTGACAATTTTCAACTAGGAGATTTTTCAAAGAACTGCAGCCATTTATTTCCTGCTTCAGTGATGAATTTGTAATTAAATTGTAATAGGTTCATACCCCCATTTGTCCTTTTGTGAATGCATGTGTCCTTTTTCTCATTATGCAAATGTTATTGTTGTTACAGCCCTTTTCCCTTTGTGTGTGTGTGTGTGTGTGTTAATGTTATCTACACTGCTAAAAATTAGACAGAGAGTCTTGCAGTCTCATATTCAGCCTTAAAAACCTTGCTTTTCTTCAAACAAGTGAAAAAAAAATCTGCCAGTGGGATGAGATAATCCCACTTGTTTCCACTGCAGTTTCACTTGTTTCAGGAATTTTAAGTATAAGTATAAATATGTTGAAACAAGGCAGAAGAGGGCAGATCAGCTCACTAGTATAAAAAAAAAATACTCTTGATTCAAGAAAATTCTGGAGACAAGTGGGATTATCTTATCCTACCGGCAGATTTTCTTACTTATTTTGAGAAAAAACAATATTTTAAACCCAGAATATGAAACTAAATAACATGTTTAGATGGAGATTTTTGCAGCATAAGGTTTAACATATGGCTATCTTTAAATTATTGTGAGCTCAGGATTTTGCATGCTGAAATTTTAAATAAAAATAGATATGATACAAACCCCCACACACACATCCTGGCACACAAGCACACAATTATCCCACCGCCCCACCGCCGCCCATACACACTCATAACCTACAGCTGTTCTACTGTGTCTGATACTAAATGACAAGGTGACTTGGTGTCCAGCAAGCCACCTGAGAGGCAGAGCTCTGCAGGGGGACACAGCAATCTTTTCTCCTCAGTGCTGAGAGGAACTTACTCAAGCACAGCAGCAGTCATTTCCCCCACTCTGCTCCGCTCTGCTCTGCTCCACTCCCAATCCCTCTACCCGTTTGCCTTCGAGTCAGCACCAGTTAGTAGTTTCTTCTGTGTGTGTGCGTGTGTGTGTGTGTGTGTGTGTGTGTGTCTGTGAGACTGTATGCCAGGCTAATTTCCACAGCAGTGCACTGCAGTGTGCTCTGAGCGTTCTCCAGGATATTGATGTGCTGCATATTAGGCGGCAGAGTGAATCAGTGCTGTGTGCTGTAAATATTCTATTGTCACTTTAATGCCTCTGTCAATGGCTTTGTCCGGGGTATTTCAGTCCGCTGGTGTTTCCGTCCCCCATAGCTTCTGCCAGGGATGCGTCTCGCACTCACACCCTTAAACACGCACACACACACAAACACACACATACACACACGCTCTTTGTGCTCACACTGGTAGATACAGAGAGACTGAAATAGAGAAAATGAGAGGGAGCGAGAAGGACACACAGGTCTCGCTCACACACACACAGCTCACACTGTGCCTCGGGCTTTTCTTGCCGTCACAGATGATCAGGCCCAGTTTTGGCTTTAGCTCAGCTCTGACCAACCCCTGGTCCTGGAGCCAAACTGTTAAAAGACATTAAGTCAGCACAGAGACGCGCCACTGCTTCCTCCCTCGCTGCAAAACCACAGGACACTGGATGTGTGTGTGTGTGTTTGTGCGTGTATGCGTGTGTGTGTGTGTGTCTTAGAGAGAAAGAGAGAGAGTCCGAGTGGATGTGGGCTGCACTGTGCACGCACATGTGTATCTTAATGGGTCTCTTTGCATGTACTCATGCATGTGAAGCCTTCTCCTTGGTGAGGTCAGACAGAGAGGGAGCAGAATATTTGGAGCAGCCTTCCGGTCTCTCTGGGCGCACCACATGCCTGTCGCAGCTCAGTGAGCAGACTGTGAAAAGCTTATGTAAATGACGCGCTGCTCAGATGTGAAATCAGCTCTGTATTAAATTGTTTTGTTCCACTTGTCAGAGCTGATTAGTCCAAAAGCTTTCCGAAAGCTGCACAGGTATTGTGTTTATTGTGCTCATATAGGGGCGTGCGCGCACAAAAAATAAAAAACCCGCAGATCACTTCGGCGAATAGCATCTGTGTAGGTAGCGGGGTGCAATTGCTTTCTGAAGTGTGATCACAAGTCAGTTATCCCATGACAGCTTAGTCTGGTGCCTTTAGAAGATGCTGGATGGCCCTTCACAGATGCACACTGATTGCGGTCCTCCCCCATATGCATCCTCATACACTCCACCTGTCTCTTCAAAGCAGCTCTCTCCCTCCATTACAAAGACCGGATCACAGGTCCCATTAGCCGAACCTCAGTCCACTGCTGTCTGAGCATCACCGGCCAAGAAGACCCCGCCCCCTCCACACACACACACACACACATATACACACAAGCCCAACACCTCTGAGGCACAGCACAGGTGGCATGGTATCTTCAATCCAGCCAGTGGGGATAGCAGGGGAAATTAGAGTAGAAGAGCGAGGGAAGTGAGAGACGGGGTGGGGGGTGAGAAAGAGAGAGGGAGAAAGTGGGCAAGGAATGGTTAGACGGGTAGATGGGGAGATGTATGTGTGTGTGTGTGTGGGAGAGAGGGAGAAAGAGGCAGTCTGGGGATTGCAGCAAGACGGTTGAAGGGCTCCTGGCATAAAGCAGGTCTTTGAAAAGGGCAGACAAAGAGAAAAGGTCTTGGCCAAATACCTGAAAGAATGTTGAGAGGAAAGAGGAGCGCGGCCAGAGAGAGATAAGGCAGTTAGCCGCACACTGAAGCAGCTCCTGTGTCATTGGATCAGGTTACCTCTGCTGGCACTTGTATGCATGTGTGTGTGTGTGTGTGTCCATTTGTGTGCGTAGGTCGATACCAGCCCTGCCGACATTCCGGAGTGGTCTGTCTGCGTTCATGGTCCAGTGAGGTTGCTGACAGAGCCTCGCAGGTCCGGGGCTGCGTGTGGCGCCTAGAGGGCTGGCCCGGGGTCGGAGTGACAAGACCAGGTTAAGACCACGTCCGCGCACGTGAACCAAGAGCACCGGGCTGAGAGTAGAGAGCGAAGAGGGGGGGGGAAACAGAGCCCCAATATTTCTGATAGACTCGGGAGGATTCTGGCTTCCAGGTGCAGAGTTTTCCAAACCCCTTCTCCCGGGCTTCAAAGCGTCTTAAGAGGAGAGCCTGCTTTGAAAGTGATTTTCAAGTCTGGGCTTTATCTGCGTGTGGGAAATCACCCTCTAGCTATTTTGTAAGCTTAGCTACCTTTGAATGGACGAACAGAGCCTTAGGATAAAGGGATCGTCTGAGCTACCGTAGCAACAAACCAAAATGAGGTGCAGACCGGCTCCTGCCTGTGTCGCCCTGGAAACGACAACAAATCTATCAGGATATTAGAGGTGGATAATATGAGTATCTAAACAAATCTAGGCAGTTATTAGTTGTGATTGAGGTCTGATAGCAATTAGTCTCGCTCCGGCACCCTGGCTGACACCTATCTAATGATGTCATTGACCTTGTCACCTCCCAGAGGTCAAAGTGTCGATGTTAAACCATGCGTAATGGTTCCATGTTTAGACTACAAGGGCCTGTCCAGCTAAATGGTGATGGATCGCTTCTTTTTGCTGCCGGTGGTGTGTGTTGCATCAGATGATACAGGCTTCAACATGATACGCCGCTGATTAAATCAATACTCCAAGGAAATGTGTAGTAGGCTCCATTTCAATCCAATAACACAAGGGCCATAGGTGTGTGTGTGCGTGTGGGAGCGTGCGCGTGTGCACGTGCACGGCCGTGCGTGTGTGAGTGTGTCTGTGCATACCCTTGAGGAGCGTTTGCAGAGTACACAAAATAAAGAACAAGGGCATCGTGTTTGTTTGCAATATTCCTTTGAAATGAGCTCATCAACAGTAAACGCATGCCTCTAAAGGGGCATTCATGATCATCTGAAACACATGAAAGGAGAAATTTCTTCCCTATCAGCCTTGACAGACTAGATGATAGTGGTCACTTACGGCCCCAGGTTCCTAAATCATCGGGGAGAGACGGCGAGTGACAGACAGCCCAGCAGGCTCATGCAAAAAACTGGGGGACGCTTTCTTTTTTTTTTTTTATCCCCGGCTTGTTTATTAGATTTGCTCAAAGAGAAAAAGGCCAGCTGCTGGTAAGACAAAAGCGAATGAGATTGGAGGTGATCTGTAGGACGGTGCATCTGGATACAGAATATAGTTGATATTAAAGGGATTTCACCCATATGGCCAAATGCGTTCCCCTTGATCTCAGAAATAAGGAGCAGGACAGATGCCGCCCCCAGGGGACACGCACAAACAAATGCATGCACGGGGCATCACATGCATTGCATACACTCACTCACACACACACACATACACACACACACACACAAAGCTTTTAACATTAAAGGGAAAGGATTTATGCTTTTTACTGCCTTTGCCTACTGGATCTCCCTTTTTCTCATTTTCTCTTTCTACCTCTCTTTCACTCTCTCTCACTCTCTCTCTCTTTCTTTCTGTCTCCCCCCAGCAGTGACCCGTAGCAGCCCCCAGTCTAATGACCGCCACAGTTTGACACTCATTAAAGGTGGTCAATTAACCACAGGGCCCGGAGTCACTTTCATTAGAAGACTTGTAAAGGTCTATTTTAGTCTAGGTTCAAACACAGGGGGCAGACAGGACGGGGGTTCAGCACCTGGACCACGGGAAGTTGTAGTTAGATGTAAAGGGAGGGGAGGCTTGGAACCTGCGAAATGCAAAACCTCTGGAGAGCCATTTGTTTTGTTTGTTATTTGTTTTGTTGAGCTGGATCCTGTCGGTGTTTTATGGAAACAAACTACAATGGCGAAAAACATTGAAATTGTCGAACGGAGCACAGAAAATGAGATCTCATGAGAGGGAAGATGAAAAACAGAGCCATCTGCATCGCGGGTTGGCTCTCTAAAGATGATCTGGTCTCATTTCAATCCGTTGTATCACTCCTTTACAGTAAATCAAGGGAGGGATTTTTTTCCAATGGCTTGTGCATGTGTGTATGTATTCCTGCGCCTGTGCACATCTGTACGTGCATGTGTGCAGATATAGATGTGAGCGCGGCAAGGGAAATGTTTTTCCCATTGTGTGTGTGTGAGTGTGTGTGTGTGTGTGTGTGTGTGTGTGGGTATGCATGTCTGGTTTTAGGCAGAAAGCGTCTCCCGGTCCCAGGCCTCTGGAGTCATCAGCCTGTGAAGGTCAAGTCTGATTCAGAGAGAGACAAGGCAGATTGGCATGGAAATGGAATCTGCTGTCTCTGTGCCAAACGTCCAGACTGACTGACTGCCCTCAGCCTCTCATCACATCCAAGTCTATCCTCTCATCGCACCGTCCACTCCTCCTCCTCTCACGGCCGCCCCTGCATACCAATAACAGAATAACATGGAGGAGAAACAGCACTGAAATAGGCCTGTTTAATAATCACGATGTCAAACAATGTCTGCATGAAAGCGAAACATGAATCCAGCTGTTAGTGAAGCTAGAAACCATCTGCTTAAAGCAGAGCTGTCTCCTCTCATTGCGTTTTTTGCATATGGCAGATTTAGCCTTAAGCCATTTTAAGCACTTATTTTATAATGAAACAAGAAATAGACTTATTGAGTTAATGGATTCATAAGCAGGCAGCACTAAGAGGTATTGTTCAAATGTTTATTATGTCTTTATGAAAGAGGGCAAGTTATATGAGTTATATATGATGCTTATGCTTATGCTTAATGTGTGTGTGAGTGTGTGTGTGTGTGCGTGCGTGTGTGTGTGTTCTGCTGTTCAGTGTAATGAGCATGCGCTTTTGATATGAATGAGTGCAGTGAGGCGTGAGATGAGTATGTGCCCGCTGGTATGGAACAAGTCCTTGCACTTCTTGTGTGTGTATGAGTGTGTGACCGTGTGCAAATGTGTGAGTGTGTGTGTGCGTGTCTGTGTGAGACAGAGAGGGAGCGAGGGGAGAGTGTTCATTGGGCTGAAATGAGTCCCTGCCCTTCATGAATATTCAGATACCCCCCGCGTTCCACTGCTGTCTCACTGATGTCAGCTTGCGTGTGGGAAAATGAGTTGCCGTGGTAACAATGCTCCCCCAAATCTGTTTTTACTGCTGCAAAGCGAAGGGACTGTACCGTTGTCCCCCCCCTTCCAAAACATCCCAACATGGAGCAGGATAGTCTGTAGCGACACTATCCTGTAATGGGACACAACTGAGTGAAATCTTTTTGATCTCATGTGGCACACTTAAAACTAGGGCAGCACTTAGGTCACAAGTTTAGGTCAGTGACCCTTCACTGAGGGATTCTCTAATGCATCCTGTCAACCGCTGCGCCACCACAGCGTCACAGGGAGCACAAAGGCATGTCTGCGCTCAGTCATGATGCTTCCTGACTGCTCTCCTCAGTTTGGATTTCTCAGCTGTGGTTTGCTGTGAATTTGTCTGTTAGGCTTAGCGGCTCTGATGTAAAAGGCCTGTTTTGCTCACTTTAGATCGAGTGACATTGAGAGGTCCTTCATTGCCGCGCTGAATAAGAAAGTCTAACCCTCGACGCTGTCAAGCAGACAGGCGGGCATGCACGTACACACATGCAGAAATCTCGGTGTGTTTCAGTTGTCACCACGCTGCATGTTCATGCACAAATGCACACATGCGCACTGTCATATAGTTACACACATGCGCTATCCGCCGCCATCCAGCATCCCTGCCCCCACAGATGTTGCCCAGTATTTAGGTCAGTTAGTTTGCAGATGGGTGGTCAGCAACGCTTGCATCGGCTTGGGTTTCCAGGAACTGATACAATAGGCCAGTCAGCTCTGAGTGGCCACCCCGGAGAGGCCGGAAGTACAGCTCTTTATAATCATAACGGACACTGTGCACTCATGGATACCAAGCAGTGCTAAGGCCCGGCTAGCAGATTTACACTGATGTGAAAAGCCGAGCTGTTGATGAATGCACTTAGCTTTAAAGATGCTAATGCTATGACAACCTGCTACCGCTATTACTGTTACTATCTATACCTTGGGCTGATATTTCTGGGTATCACCATGTTTGCTGGGACTGCATGTTTCACCAAGTTTTCTAAGAGTATTTTTAAGGTCTTTTGATGGATTCTTAAAATTAAATTCTGCAGAAATTAAATGTAACAGAAAGAGGGAAAAAAATCACAAATGGTAGCAGGAGTGATAAATCAGTATTCCTAATTATCCACATATCCCAGCTGATTTCTCATTAGGCAAGTGACATGGAACAATTTATTTTAGAAATTACTCAGCATAATATTTAGAAATTCTGGAGCTGTATTTAAGACTTAAAGGCTACATTTAAATGCATTAAAACCCTTTAAGGCTTCAAATTGCATGTGGGATTTACTGGACACATCCACTCGGTTTCTTGTCTTTCACTTCACCCACCTGTCTGTCTGTCAAGGCCGTGCCACCGATCCTGTCTTGATGCAGATTTTCAAAAAAAATCGATAAAAGCAGAAAAACACCTTTTCATGAATGACAGCAATGCAGAGGGGAGAAATAACGGCCATTACTCTAAACTACAGATGCGTGTGTGTATAAGCAGGGGTTACTCCTCTGTAATGTTAAACATCAAGGGCAGCATGAGTGAAAAGGGGGGAAATGAGAGTGGCAGGAGGGACCGAAGCTTCAAGGCACAATACTGTAATTGGAAAATTGTGCAAATGCGTTTGGAGTCATGTTATATAAATGGCCAGCAGAGATAATGCCTGAGATTCCAGGCACGGCCTAATTGAGAGAAGGAGACGGAGGAGGAGAGGAGCGGTGACGATGAGGGGGTGAAGTGTGGGCTTTAAATTGGGTGAAGGAAATGTGGATGGAAATGGAACGTTTTCAAAGACGTGGGAGGGAGGGAGGGAGGGAGAGAGGGAGCTGTTTCTCTTTAAAGGGGACGAAAGAGAGCGAGGGAATAATTCCCACTTTCTTCCGTGGTCTCCACACCTGTGACCCAGCAGCCAGCAGCTCTGCTATTTCTCCCATGAGCGTGTGTGTGTGTGTGTGTGTGTGAATGCATGTGTGTGTGTGTCTCTTAGGTTCTCTCACTCTGTATGATTGATGAGTCTCGGTCAGACCTGGATCCCTGCCACAGCACAGGCCTGATCAGGCATGTTCTGGTCATAATAATGCCATCAATATGTGGCTGACGTATGGCTGTGTCTGCGTGTGTGTGTGTGTGTGCGCGTGTGCGTGTTGTTGTTGGAGTGTGTGTAATGAAACATAAAGATGAAGCATGCCATAACCCAAGAGAATCAAGATGTTTGGTGGAATTTCCATTTCCTGCCCCTCGGAGGGATTAAAGAGGAACGTTGTTTAGATATGGTTTCCCCCATTGATTGGAATTTGAATCACATTAATTAGTCCTTTCATGAAAGATCCTTATGTTACTGTTTGACTAATGAAGTCTCCCTCCATGGTTTTTCTTCTCTCGCTTTCCTTCGCTGTGTGCCGTTTCAGGTTTCTCCCACAGCCAGGACTGACCAAATTCTGCTTGATATTTGATGAGCAGCATTTGATGAAAGGCATTAGCGTGCGTGCATTATTTATGAATGGCGAGTGATGCATTAACTCATTAAATATGTATATGTACATTACATGAGAAAGAACATGTCCCATGGCATGTCATATTGATTCTGGTGTGAATTACGAGCCTCCTGCAGGATCCATATGAAAAACATTAGGAGATAGCTCTCTTAATCGCTTAAGAGCTATTGACGACCTTTCCCTCTCGGATGCACGGTCACAGCTGAGGAGTTGCGGAGTTTGAACTTGCTTGCTTCAACAGATCAAGGGGAGCGTCTGCACATGCAGCAGATTTTGTGTGGGAGCGGAATGTGTGAAATAACGTGAGGGGAAACTAAGATGCAGTGCCAACTTATACTGTTAAAGGATCTTACCAGTGTTATTGAGTGTTTTTTTTCCCCTCTTCTCCAATGGCTAGCTATCACTTTACATCTCACACTGACAACTTTATTTTCCAACCATGGCCTCGCCAAGAACTGTGAAATAGACTTGCCTTGTAGGTAGTGATATAGAGGCAAAAAAGTGAGTAAACTGTAGCACCGTGCAACCTCCAGTTGGTGATCATCATGAGACAAACAACCAGCAATATAAACAAAACTGAATTACACTCTCAGAAAAGCATAAATCAAACAACTGTTCCCCTTAAATGGCCCTATCCTCATATAACTTACATCAGTTTGAGAGCAATTATTATCATGCAGACTATGAATTTACATATGAAGATTTATGGCAGCCAAAAAGAAGGTAAACTATAAATATAAAAAAAACCCGAGGGTTTGCTCTCAGCTATTATTGTACATCCCTGCCTGCTGTTCTCAAGGCCTCAGAAGTGAATCACTAACACTCTCCAGTGACTTAGATTTTTGCCCGCATTATAAATCATTGTGAAAAATCGAAAATTGGAGAATGCTTTCTTGGAAGTTATGTTTGCAATTAGTATTCATGGAAGTGGATGAAAATGAGCGTAAGTTAAATTGATCCCAAGCCACCTGCAACTGCTGGCAGCCCCCGATGCTTTCCCCTGAGAAATGTTTCATCTATAAAGACATGAGTCACCACGTTATACGTATTTACATTACGGGAATATACATGCATAAACGGGGGTGTTTAACCGTTGCCGTAGTGGAAAACTATGGAGTCAGTGGGAGCACATAAACTAAAACACTGACACACACAAGCAAACACTGAGGAGGAACCTCAGTAACACTTAAATGCTGCATTAAGAGGCTCTTAATGATAAAGCAATACGTTGAAAAGCCCCACATCAGCAATTCAAAGTCCTTTTACCCTCTATGTTACTTAACACACTGGACAATTGAGAGACAATGAGGAGGCAGTTTTAGGTTTGATGATGATCTGTGTCATGCACAGCGCAGAATCTTGCCTCTCAAACAGATGAAGAATGCTTTGTGCAGGGCAAAAACAGTCATATTTCCTTATTTTGTGATGTTGACTTTCTGTTGTAGAACAACAGAAGACCCCCGTGGCAAATCAGCACACGCACACACACACACACAGTAGCTCAGTGGGGGGAAGGTTTTAATAAACCCACAGTAACGTGGATCTATGGAGGCGTCTCGGGACCGAGCCAGGAAACCAGATGAACGTACCTGCCCCGCGGCGGAGAAAGAAAGAGTGGGGGAGTGCGGGGCGGCGGGGGGAGATGAGCCAGTGATGCCACAGGCACATTCTGTCTCTCATTGCCCTGACTTTTTCTCTCTCTCTCTCTCTCTCTCCTGCCATCACGCTCCTCATTCACCCTCGCCGTCTCCATCCCTCCTCAGCTCGGCTCACATCATCAGCCGCGCAAAAAGCCATGCCCATAAACACTGATGTGTTTGTCAGAGAAAATGCCCAATCACTTTAATAACATTTCATGCCGTCTCTGCTTTCACCGAGCACTTGGAGTTTATTCCTCAGTCGGATAAATGCAGACTGTAATTTCAGACAAACGCAATGGAAATGCCGAGTGCAACCAATCAGATTTAATCATGTATGAAGAAATGTAATTTCAGAGGACACCAGGGCAGAGAGGGTTGATATGGATATTAGTTACTATGCAAAAAGGCGTGTCCATACTCCCCGAATATGAATTTATGAAGCCTGCTTGTGATTTCAATCTGACTAATGTATCAGAACAGACCCATCTGTGCAGCTCTGACCCCTGAGGTGAGGGTTTTTTTGCCACCACCATGAGCCAAGGTGGTCACTGAAATACTGAGAGGAGACATCTATACCAGAGAGGTGCAGACGACAGTGTGAGACAGTGTGAAAAATAGCTTCCTTTTGATTCGGGTAAATAAAGAAGTAGAAGAAGAACAAGTTCCATGGGAAAAATTTTATTTATCAATATGCGGTAGTTTCCAAACTGGTGGAACGTTATTTCCATTGTAGCTGGTGCCAATAGGTTACGCTGAAAAGCGGCGAAAAGTGAATGGCAAAAA
>OMLF01012237.1:0-11480 GCA_900302615.1 Holocentrus rufus | reverse complement strand
TCATAATCTCACATTCTAATGCTAATCAACTTGTTTCCAGAATTTGTTTCATATCTATATTGAAACATAAATATGTTACATAAAACTTTTCAACACTATTCAACACATTTATTAATTTGTCATCCCCATCACTACCCCCAATACCGCTTTTATCAACCACACCATCATCATTGCCAGCATCATCGTCTCCTTATACTCAGGCCTGTGTTGTGTCTGTATTGGCCTGGTCCAGAGCAGCACTGCACACCAGAGGCCTATCGTTTATCCCTGGCTATCAGCGGTTTGCATTTCACCCCCTGTGATCCCATGTAATTACTGCACACAGACGGGCTACCTGGATTTATTCTTACACGTGTCTTATTACATGGCCTGAGCATCCAGCCTGTTCCAGCTCTCGTCTGCATGACACACAAATAAAGTCTGTGTCAGGTGCCTGGGAGATGCTGGGACAGATAACCCACATTTACATTCAAACAGAGCTTTTGACAAAGCCTTAGCAACAGGCTCCTTAATCAGCGGGCTGGCTGCGCAGCCCTGGCCTGCCTTCTCCTCTCCTCTCCTTACAGCCATGATCTTGAGAAGGAGCTTTAAATTGGAAATTATTACACATTAAACCCTCTGCGCGCAGGCCAGGATCGAAGTGGATCAATATCTTGCCCGGCACAATAAATCAGATGCTTTCTCTCCCCTTCTCTCTTTTCCCCTTTGCTTTTTCAAGCGGGTATAGGCCACTGCTTGACTGGAACATATTTAAATTTTCTTGTAACAAATTAATTCCAACATTTTCTCTTGATTGAATTAGGGCAAGTGCTGGTGCTGTCACAAGTGTTTGGGCTGCTCCTGGGGGGAGACAAATTGCTAGGCCTGGACACGGGTAACAAGCGGCGGTGTTGAGTCGCTGATAATCTCCCCACTAATTCTCCATTACAGCAAAATGAGGCCATAAATCTTCCTGACAGCTGATCGATGTAAACATTGTTTCCCCCATGATTGCCAGCTCTCCCAGCGGAGCTACTGTCCGCTCACAATCCGCTGAAATTACTCCCGCGCCAGCCCTCCCTCCCTCCTCGTCCTCCCTGGAACTGGTGTGTGCGCGTTGGACTGGCCTGGCGGGGAAACCAAAGTCACTCCTGTCCTGTCTAGGGAAGAGGCAACCGTCTAATTTTAGCTCAAAGCTTGCTAAACAAATGGAAAATATTAATCAAAATGTCTCCTGTTTAACCACTGGCACAGGCAATTCTTTATAGAAGAAGGATTGTTCTATTACCATGTGGTCACATGGTGTTGCAGGTGCTATTAAATATAATGAAAAAGATTATAGAAAAATAAATGAAACAAGAAACACCCTACCAGTCAAAACTGTCTTATAGTGATAGGATGTAGAAGGTACAACATGCAGTGTGTGTGTCTTTTCAGGGAAACAGATTTTTTCTAAACATGGCTATCACTCCCCCTCCTCCAGTGTGTGTAATGGCATTAAGCAGAGTAAACGGCAGTGAAAGATTGAGTTGTCAAACAGTCAAAGCACAACGCTCGTTATCAGCATGTTCACCGTCTGATAATATTCTACACCATTATTAAAATCCAATATGCATGCAATTACAGAGACGGGGTGCTGTTAAACGGCGTGTTTGACTGTAACCACAGGCAGAGAAGGGGGGAAAGACAGGAGACTTTTTAAAATGGCATTTACCTCTTTGGATCTCTCCTATTCGCATACAACAATGACAGATCTGGATAATAATATCAAAACGGGTTTCAGGTGAAATGAGAAAGGCTGCACAGTTGTTGGTTACACAGATTTCCTTATCTGTGTGTCTCCAGATCTTTGTCATTACTCAAAGTTATTCCTGAGGATCTATCTGTGCTGCTCTGTGAAATTGCTTCTGGCGTGATTCTGTGTCTGTGTGTCTGCTCTTAATTGGCTTGTTATTTAGTACAAGTACTGATGGAGAATTATTCTTTCTTTCAAGTCATTATGTGTGAGCTGGTCAAGAGGCTGCTGAACAGCCTCCTAGCTTCATTATTGTCCATCTTTGCTCTTTAGGTGTCACTGCTTCTATGTTAAATTCTCTTCCACTGGGTTTTTTTTTTTTTTGCCCAATCATTACCTTAGTCAGATCATTTAACATATTCTGCCCTCAGTTTTACATTCCCAAAGGCACTTATCCTGGCTGAGGAAGAAATTTTGCACCTCTCTAATTCCACATGTCCTCTCATGTAAATTCTCTTTGTATCCCATCTCTGGTCTCTTTCCATTCTGCCCGCTGCGGCTCTCTGTATGGGAGCATTTATGAGGCCGGCGACCGCGGAGCGCCCAGGGGGCATGTGCAACAGACCGGGAGACATCCTGCATTGGCTCTAAAGGTTACTCAGGCCAGTACTCCATCGCAATTGGTCCCTGTCTGGCTCTGTCACTAGCGTTATGACTTCATCACCCCCGAGAGGAGAGGAAGAGAGGGAAAGAAAAACAGTTTGCACTCATCTGTCAATGTCCATCTCAAATTACAGCTCGACCAATCACCGTCGAGGATCAATAGGGAGCGGCTGGGCAGGTTGGGGGGATGGCGGGACGGAGGGATGAAGAGAGGAAGGGAGGGTCTGGAGATGCCCACTGAAGGATAGAAGAATAACTGATCAATACAGAAGGATGGATTTTGTCATTTTGAAAAGGGCTGTCAGAGGGCCGTTCACTCCCACCTGCTCAGAGCTATATCCTCCAACTCCGGCCGTGCATGACACATCGGTCCATCACATCGCACCGGCCCAATTTTTCTCTGCTCCGTTCTCACTCACTTCTACATAGGGGAGTCCATTACAGCTATTGTTAGTGGAAACCATAACGTCAGAATTTACACTGAGACATTAAAAACCGCAAGTACTTATTTTCATTGCCTATCAATTTTCACAGGTCATTGACAAGGCCACAGTGTAATTTAAAAAGATGATCTGCCTCCAAGTTGTTGAAATTGAAAAGCTAATCCGCTGTATTGTTTCATCCTACGCCTCCTCCATATTCTGAGTCACGATGTGTCTTAAACCTGACCTCTGCTCTCCTCCACCCATGAAGAGAAGAAGATGCACTGCCAGTGCCAGTCTGATGAGAGGAGTGTGTGTAAGTTGGGCGATTAACTCAATAAAAAACAAAGATCTTCTTTATTGGGATGCTCTCTGCTGTAATGGTTGTTTGATTGGAAGCCAAAGGCTGTATTGACAGGTCAAGTGAGCTGATTAATGGGGGCTTTAGCCAGTAAGGATAACAGTCCTTCACATGGCTTATTTAACTCTAAAAGAGTGACTGATGCTCCACTGCAGGGGTGTCTTCTAAATCACCCTGCATTGAACCCTGGAGCGCGGTAATGGAGCCATTTATGCACATCTCTCCTAAAACCATTGATTTGGAGGATTTCAATACACCCCTCTTCTTGCCTTTGTTCTCAAGATGTCAATGTTACTACTCTTACTTGAAGGTAATTATAACCAGATAATGAGAACTATGGAAATGTTCGATGTTCCATCTTCGGGTCAGAAGTGTTTTTAATTCTAATAGCTTACATAGTAAGGGGTATATTTTCCCAACGGCATCAGGGCTCGCGAAGAAACTCGATACTAAAAGAAATATGCTTTCAAGAAGAAGTAATTACTTTCTTGGTAGCAATTAATAATCTTAAGAGTAACCCTGGGTCAAGAATCTATTGATATTTTTAATTATTATTAAAAGTTAAAAGTTATTAAAGCTGTTGAAAGTACCACAAATGCCGTACACCGTGGAGCATCAAACCTCACATCACTGTACCTCGGTACCCGGCAGCGGACAGGCTGTCTGTTTCAGCATCATGCTCAGCGCCTTATGCTAATCAAATGACCTGAGGTGCGCAGAGTTTTAAAGTAAGGCCAGAGGAGTAAGAGGGAAACTGAAGTGGTTTTAGACAAAACAAAGTGCACAGACGAGCGGAATGAATATAGAGTATCAGTATTATGTCTGTCATGAGGGGTCAAAGGTGACTTGGTAGGGGCATGGTTGAAGCTCTGGTTTCAATTCAGTGGATCAGAATAGCTCAAATTGACACCAGGACCCATCTGCCCACAGAATTAATCCTCCACTCTCTTCCATTTGGCTGTTTTTGTTTTCTTTATCAGCTCCATCCATTTCTTTATTCATTCAGTTGACTTTTGAAGGGGGAGAGGTGACACGTCCCGGGGCATTTATGTGTTTTTAAAAATCCAACGATTTCAAGTGTAACATTTGCAGACTCCAGGGTCACTGGCAGTTATATTTTCCCTCTCCCTTCCCTCTCTCCCTGTGAAATCGATCGTTTGTTTGTGAGGAGCTCAAACGGAGAGGGAGGAGGATTCAGAGCTCTGCTGGCAACACAAGCAGAAGAGAAATGCTGCTGGGGAAGGAGGCAGGCAAAAGGCAGAAAACCTCCCCACTCTCACCATCAGTGTACATGACCTTGGGGCCAGAGCAAGCGAACGAGCGAGCGAGCGGGCGGAGGAACCGCCCAGCAAGCGTTCGTTCGCACACAGAGGAATTTGGCAGGCAGAGTGGAGCGCGGGTCTGCGAGCCCTAGCCCTCTGCTTAAGTGAGTGCAAATTAACTGAAATAAAACTTTTAAAGGTCAATGTAAATTTGATTTGTTCTCTGCATACTAAACCCTAATCACACCAGAACAAAGTTCCCCTGCTCTTTGAAAAGGCTGCTCTGTTATGTTAATCTATTTGGCTGTTAAACATGAAGGGCGAGCAACAGGTGAGGAGCCTTTATGTGTGTCTGTGGCCCTGCTAATAGAAAGAGACCGTAGTGAAACACACAGACAGTACTCGGCAGTAGCTCGCACTGGCTATCAAACAAACAGCACAGAAAAGATGTCTGCCAAGGAAACAGCCTCCGGTGAGAGAAACAGAATGAAGGACGAGGGAAGAAGAGATGGATAGATAGAAAGGATTACAGAATGAGACACAGGGGGACAAAAATGTTTGTTTTCATGTGAGCTTGTGTACGTGTGTGTGTGTGTGTACATGTATGCCCTAGTGTGTATATATTCTCAGGCTCTCTCTCTCGCTCTGCCATCGCCATCTCAGTGGCGACCAAGGCGTTGGAGCCCCACGGGGGTCAGCCATGTAAGGAACATAAAAGGCCAATTTAATTTAGCACGTCCGCGGCTACAAAGTATTTTAATTCCGACAGCTGTGACTGAGGAGTTAATATTTGACTTGTCAGAAGTGGGGCCGGGGCCAGTGAATCATTGTAATTCTCATTAAGAGGCTCTCCCCCAGCAGCACCCTAATGCAGAATAATGAAAGTCAAGACGGAGTGAGCTTCTAATGCCAGTTGAGGCCTATCTTTTAATATTCCCCTCTTGATGGATTAGGGAAGCGGGAAATTCATCTCGGATCATAGGGCCTAATTTAATAAGGGATCATTCCAGGAGTATTGCATTTTATAATAATGTCATTTAAAGTGTCGTCTTCCATTTTTACTGTCCCATATGTATGCTTATATAATGGTGCCGGAGGGATCTGTTTTTACAGTGCTTGGATCTCTGCTGTGTCCACACACTCCCTCCAGACCATACTACACTGTCTCTCTGTGGTCTGCAGGCTCTAAACTCAGGTTTTCATTTCACATTTTGGTGATAGAGCCAATTGAATAAGCAGTTAGGAGTAGTTCAGTTACTCCTGCATGTTGCTGTTACCCCCAATTATTTCTAATGAACAGTATTTAGGGAAAATCACTGTTATGAGTGTTGGGATTATAAATATCACCCAAAGGAAATACTACAAGTACACATTACATTTGCAGCACTCCAAGCTTTAAACCCTTATCAACTAGATAGTGATATGTTTAGTCAACCCACTCAAAAAAAGAAATTGCTTTTGGGGAATAAAATAAACAAATTTGCTAATATGAAAAAGTTTTGATGTTGGTATCAGCACAGGGCTTACAATTAACTTGTAAAGGCCGATACAGGAGGAAAATGTATGATCTTATAGACAAAAGCTTTGGTGAATGTATAATGTTAAGATTCTAGGTGCATACATAAGATAATCTTGCCATTTAGAATTTTCCCTGTTGTACATAACAATTATGATATGAGTTCTCCATCTGAACCAAGCTGATTTGGTCATTATTACAAGATCACCAAAAAGGATACAATAATAATTCAGTCAGTGGTAGAACAGGCAGGTTCAGAGCACCATACTGCCTGTGTTACTGTATGACCTACTAATTAACCAGTTTAGTTGTGGTGTCATCAAATTTAAAAAATTTGGGAGACAACAGCGCTCCTCTCTAAAGACAAAGCTATTCTATTCTATTCCATTCTATTCTATTCTATTCTATTGTATAGAATTCCTCTGATATTGTTGGCATATAAAAGTTAAAAACTGTAATGCTATAACTGAACTGTTTTTTTATAGCAGTGTATTAGCTTGACATTATGACATTAACTGTGAGCACACTTCATCTTATTTCAAGCATTTTCATTGGGGAATACAGAACCAAACCGAGGTGCAGTATACAGTATACCCTTTCAAAATACTGAAACTACCACTGTTTTATTATTATTTTTTTTTTAATATTCACATTGGAATTAAATATATAAAAAAAAACACCAATTCCAGGCAACAAACCCCAGCTGTAGGCTGCAGAATGCTACTATGATCTCGGGGGATAGAAATTTATAATGAAATAAATAAAGAGGATGCATTAAATATGTGGTTCCCTGTACGCACGTCTACATTACAGTTCCTCTGCGATGTACAAGCAAGATTTTTTGGCAGGGTGTTTTTCCCTGAGCAGCTCCTAGTTTCTCTTAGGTGGTCGTAGAAGGGCTCTTCCACCACACAGTGTGCTGCATGTGACCCTTTAAAAGGGTCCCTGTCATCATTAAGATAAGAGGCAGTCTCTCAAATATGCTTCAGTGCAACAAAGTGCTTCCTCTTGTGCTCTCTCATGTCTTTGGCACCTCCATCTACCATCTCCATACTCCTCTATCTACTCTGCTCCTATCGTTGACCTTGTCCTCCTTAAACTCTCCCTGTCTCTGCCTGTGTGACTTTCCCTCTGTCTCTGTTTCCATGGTCATTTATGACGGTCCGCTGAGGTCCAGGTTCAGTCACTCAGCGGGACAAATGGATTTTTCAGGAAGGATCCGGGTCACAATGGTCCGATCCAGTTTAGAAATACCACAAGTGAAACGACAAGAATACAGGTTGTGAGATACACTTGTTTTCAATCAGCGTGTTTCCTTCCTCCCATGTAAGCCTCTTCATAACACAACCAGCTATCTGCCATGGCAAGTGTCAGCTATTTTTGGAATGCATGCAATATTCATTCTCAATTCATGTGTCACTTCCTTGAATTCTTTTGATTGCCAAACATAAAGTTAGGAAAAGTTCTGCTCACTGCACACACTGCCACCCAGTGTTTTCGTGCTGAAATCATAAACTCTTAAAGCTTCACTCTTTGAATAGCAAGTAGATCCAGATTTCCCATCCCACCAACGTCTGCTTCTGCAAGTTCTGGAAATTGTGGAAACCACTGAGCAAACACGAGCTCGTGTTAAATCATATGCATTATGCCAATACACTGTAAAATTCTAACATTGGAGTTCTGTGTTTAGTTTATACAGAAAGAAATGATGTAAAGGGTCTGAAACACATGAGTGTGTGAGACGGAGGGAGAGGGAGAGGGAGTGAGAAAGCCGCTGTCACACACTGAGAAGGAGCGATAGCGCAGGAGGGAGGGAGCGTAAGTAAGGACTAACTTGCTAGATCTATTTTTACATCCCATTTCAGAATGAGATAGTGTCCCGCTCTCACACCCCCCGCTGTGGAGGAAGCTAATGCAGGGCTATTTAATTAGACGTTGGCAGATTGTTGAGCCAACACTGTAATCCAATAGAACGCCGCACCACCATGGGGTCCTGTCTCCTCCAAGGCCTCCTTGGCCCCATAATGCAGCTCAGTCAGCTCTTCGCATTTTGTCTGCCCTTCTCTCAGCTTGTGACATCAATTTACATTAGCCCGCATTGAAATAAGATGCATTCTTCCCACCAGTGACCCACCCAAACACAGTGACAGAGACTACACACACACACACACACAGATGCATAGCCACTCAACCTACTACTTCCAGTTAAACTTGACATGGTCCTGCACCATTATACATTACCATCCCTGCCTATCATATTAGCTTATAATAGGGCTTGTGTGTGTGTGTGTGTGTGTGTGTATGTGTGTGTGTGTGTGTGTGTGTTAATCCTCCAGCCCAGGGACAGGACAGTGGCTTACATACACTAGCCTAAGTAGTAAATTACCATAGCAATACAGCTGTCAATACTGCTGTATCAGTGAGGGGACAGAAGTGGCAGGATCAATGAAAACATCTGAGTAAGACGCCCTGGTTGACAGGCACTCGCCCACTTTAAAATTCTATTGGCTCTAAAGCATCTGACCTCCTGCTCTCATATCCCAGCGTCCCCTGCACCGCAATGACCTCTTAATATACAGTAGGGTATTCAGGATAGGTACACTTTTGGAAATTAGGTTTTATCAATAATACTGGAACAATGGATTAAAGGATGCATAAGTGTTTGCATAATAATGCTTCATGCATAACTGAGAATGCTGGGAGCTTGGATTCTAAGACATTTTGATTATAAGAGTTTAAGCAGATAATATGTGGAAATTTGAAGAAGACATTTATGCAACAGTGTTACATTTAAACAACAAAAAGTTGTAGAATTAAACTAAATAACCCGCCATTTGTTATGTCTAAGTCCATCAAAAGCAAGAAATAGTCTTCGCATTTTTGCTACAGTTTGCCTGTAGGCTTCTTCATTATGCGGCTATAAGTGGTTCTGGACAACGTCTATGCTTTAGAGGGTTAGAGGTTTCACTTGTGTGGTCTTGCTGAAATGGCTTGTCTTTGTGTCTCAGTGGGATTTTAGCAGTTGGTTAGGCTGGCTTCGGCGCAGTTCACATATGAAAAGCATTTGAGTCAAATCCCTGAGATTTCGAGACATAAATCAGCCTCTCCTCATCATGATAAAGATGACACGTTTTCACCGAGGTCTCCTCAGATGATTCCACTTTGCTACACTTACAGCAAACTTTGCTTTTTCACACTTAGGATCCAACACTTCATATGTGCCAACAGTTTGGAGAAGTTTCACAACAATATAATACATATAATATGTTATGATTCCTTAGGTCATGTTCAGATACAATCACAAAACTTTCCCAATAGTGCTATGATGTGGCTATAAGTATCAACCTTATAAATAACACTTACTAAACTGTAACCAACATTTCTATCATGGGGTTGTATGTTTGTAAACACAAATAAGATAAATTGATTTTTACACAACATGCACTCCTATTCATGGGGTTGTGAAAACATTTTAAAGCTTTACCAGTTTAATGTTTACAATACATAGGTGATTGATGCTTACTCTGAAAAGCAGGGGCCATTTTCCATCACGTCGAAAGTTTGCCTTGACCACCCATGTCTGTCACCAGCTGCAAGAGCATTTGAGTGTGGTTGACAGATATATAAATGGTCATAAATGGTTCATGGGACAGAATGTTGAAATAGCGTTTAACCCCAGAATGAATGATCCTGGACCTCCCTGGATTTGCCCACATTAAAAAGACACTTGAGCATCCTGATACAAATATTGGGTGATTTGTCGGGTTTTTTGTCATTTCATGACATTTTAAAATGACATTTTGTAAACTTCAGAGATCGTGAATACAATCAATATGCGATGAGTAGGCCTATGTTTCCAAGAGGCTTTTTGTAATTTAAGAGTTTGTGTACAAACATCTGATGATTGAAAAGCAAGTGCTCGATTATACTCACACACAGATGATTGGATCGTACCAGCTTGTAAATACATAGAGAGGCACAGGCCAAATGTTTAACATTTACTGTGTGCCCCTCATCACTCTCTCTCTCTCTCTCTCTCTCACACACACACACACACACACACTCTTTGTTTCTGTCTCATTCTGACTCGCTCTCACTCTCTGAGATGCACAACCACGCTGCACACATAAACACATACACACAGGCAGGTACACACACTCGGCCTCCATCCTATCTACAATACACCAAATGTCACCTTTTCTCATTGGAAACAATAAAACCCCCTCAGAGCGACTGATGCCCACAGGCCTCAACACATACACCCTTGTTATGTCTCCTTCCCAGGGTACAGAGGTATACATTATGTTATCTCCCTAATCTGCAAACCAGCTGCAAGTGGAAATGAATTAATAACAAATAAAATGCACCCAGTACATAAAAATGTGTAGATCGCCCCTGGGCACCTAAACAGGAAACAGTGAAACAATTAGACTTCTTGTTTTGTTCTGACCTCTGTTTTGTTTTGTTCCACTTAGCTGCTGAATAGAAGGAGTTGGAGATAGAGACTGTTGTTTTTCTGTGTCTGTAATCACCATGGTTAAGCCTCCCTGGCCGTACCAGGGGTCAAATCTGTGTGAACACCCACTTTTCATCCCACAGTGAAATTATATACAGTGTTACTGTCTACTTCTATGAATGCTATAATTCTCGGCTGACTGCAACCCACACCAAGTGCTGCGGTTAGCCACCCAGGGCTGCCAGGCCTATATGGTGCATGCATGTGATAACAGGCAGTGATATGGCGTCCTAATTGCTGGCCTGAGTGCTATTGGAGGGAGTTTTCAGCAGGTTTCTTTTTCACTTTTGCTCCATTTGATGTCTTTGAAGTCGGTCTTTCATCTGCCGTTGCTCCTGATGGCTGTTGTCTTTGGTGTGGTGCTGTGTGCGCCCTGCTCTTTGAGCACTCCTAACATGTAACAAAGGCAAGCCCTTAGAGAGAAAAGAAGAGAAAGATAGCGTTTTTATCTCTCCTTTTCTTACGGCTGTCTCTTTTTTTTTGGGAAGGGGGGGCAGTCAACATCTTTGACTTTTTCACATAACTTCATACCTGCAAAAGTATGTACACAAACACAATCACATTCCCTCACAGCCATCGACATGCACTAAAATTAATCGGCGTGCATTACTACAAACTGACGCCACTGTCAGCGAAAACTGCTCTCTGTGAGTGTTTAACAGGCTCTCATTTGATAAAAGCCCAAGTGCCCTATAGTGCAGGAAATGATAGAGCATTGTATTTGTCTCTGTGGTTGTAGGGGGGTAAATATAGCAACAGGACAGCACCAGTTGATATGAAGGATTCCATGATGCTGAGTGCTGCTGTGACTCACCAGGCTACGATGATGCATGCCCGGGTGTTTGTGTGTGTTTGTGCGCGCAATTAATTATGTTCATTTGTTTTTATACATGTCCAGTGTTGGTGTGTCTTCATGCATGAGAGGAGACACTCGATTACAACTCTGCTGCCCCACTCTCACCCCTCCAGCTCAGTGTACAAAGATGGATAACAATGGAGAGAGTGAGAGGGGTGGAGGGATGTGGT
>OMLF01012235.1:28426-44355 GCA_900302615.1 Holocentrus rufus | reverse complement strand
GTTTTTTTTTTTTTTTTTTTGGTGGTTTTTAACAGTTTGTGTACAAAATACAAATTTGTCAAAAATACACAGGCATTTGAATAGATTTTGTAAATGCTCACAAAGTATGCTGGTAATGGTTTTGTTTGCATAATCATGAGCTAGGAAATTAGTTGGTTAGATGCATTTCCAGAAAAAGAAGCGTGTCATGTCATGGCTGTCAAGATAAGTAAGGTGTTTTTATGCTCCGTCATGTCATGCATTCAGATTTTGCTGCAGAGGGTGTGTCTTTATGGATGGAGGTCCACAGTCGTAAATTAGCACAGTAGTTTACCTGTGGGCTCACAGGCATGATTTAATGATTTCCATCCCTGGTGTAATGTAAATTCATGGAGCTGGTCTCATATAATTCTTCTTTGGGTGGTTGACTCAGATATGGGCTCAGTTCCATGGATGTACATTAGCGAGCATTTCACGCTCTGATGAAATCTGTGCCCCCTCAGTTTTGTTTACACTGTTTCCCCCCACCCCCTCCTATAGTTGCTGTCAGACATACATCAATGATATGAGCAAGGCGGCTTTATATAAGAAGAAGCCATGTACCATTTCTGTTGCTATGCCTTTCCCATGTGGGTGACTCAACAAGTAATTGTGGCCAATGGTTCAGATCATGTGATCACATGTAAATGTAATGTCCCATAAAAGAGGAACATGATCGTAGATAATAAGACTGGCAGAAGTGATAATGTGTAATTGGTTTGCTGTCTGAAAAAGCGGGTGGGTGAGCTGACTGTAATTTATAGAAATAATTTGCCCCATCAAATAAATCAAATAAAGCAATATTCCAAATTAAAACAACAAATTATTTTGCTGAAACTGAGAAATGAGACATGAGAAAAGCTTAAAGTAAGAATTAAGTGCTTCCAAATCTAACCTTTTGGGTTAAATTTATAAGCTGCTAACTTTTCACTGCAGGTTGATTGGACTTGGAGTTAACTCTGTGTCTCTGGTGTCTAATTTCTCTAAGCTCTGCATGATTGATGAGATGAGCAGGCTTTGTCTGTGCACGCATTTTAGCAACTAATAATTAATTTGGCTTGCCTTTGGTGACGACATCCATTGACACATCTGTATGACATGTTGCTGGTTTTCATTTTTGAGTGAACTAGTGCACCAACATTGGTTTGCACCATAAACATACGACTGCAGAGTTTGTATGTTGGGTTAGCTATGCTCGCTGTTTTGAGCAGTAATGATGAAACCACACTGGAATATGATAAAATGATAGCTGTAACCCCTGTGGTTTCAGTTAGAACCAGGTTTCAGATTTACTTTGCCTTCCATCAGTGTAGTGGTTACTGTTGGTGTAACCATATTACCAAGAATAACCAGGAGTGTGGTGCATTTCTAAAGTTTGTAATGGGTGTAAACATCGTCCTTTGATAATGCTACACTGCAGGGTGCACTAATGCAGAAGTCCATGTCTCTGCAAAAGCAACCAGTTTGGTCAAATCTGTCCTGTGAAAGGCTTTATGCTAAAGTGGAACATGCTACATTTTTTCTGGCTGAGAGCTGCTGCGGAGCTCCTCTGCCTGTCAGTCACTGCTCTGTGACGAATTGCTGTGAGCTTTAAATAAACTCAAGAGAGGAAGCGGTTGCATTTACCTTTAATCAGCTTCTTATGTTGTATGTTATTCTTTCGAAACTTGCCTCCTCATCCTATCTGTCTTTCATCAAATGTTAGCTTAGGGTTCCACTTAGGTTAAATTAGAGCACACAGGACCTTCCCATTCACAAAATATGACGGAGCAGGAATGAGCACTGTACATTTTTTATTTGATCAACACTAAGGAGTGATGCAGTATTGCTTATGATGCAGCATCCTGTACATTTAGTGTAGGTGCCATTCTGTCTCATCCAGTAGAGAGCTTTTGTAGATCTGTATCTTGTCACTGATTGAATTCATTTTGCATTTCAGCTATGATAACTATGGTTATCTTTAGGTTTGGAGCACCCTGCCTCAGTTAAACACACGGCACATTATCACCACTCTTAGTGACATATGGTCAGCTTGCAAATGAGGAAATTGGCAGTGTTACATATGAATGAGTTTGAGGTTACCGTTATCTAAATAAGTATACAAAGTAGCTTTAAGTATAATGTGCTGAAGCGCTCACTTTACCCTCGAAACAGGCTTGTTTACTTTTTGCCAAAAGCCTCTTCATTGTTTATTCTCTTCCTCCCTTTGTCCATCAATCACCTCTACATCCCTGCAAAGAAAACAAATCTTTGCAGTCATTTTCTTGCCTCTGGCTTCAGCCATTTTCTCACACAATAATTGTATTCCACGGTCATTGCCAAACTGAATGCCATGGAGAATCAGATAGGCTGACACACTTGTTTGCTGCAGGACATTTTAGATGAATTTCAGGTGTCATGTTGAAACACGATACAGAAAGAACTTTTGTGTTGTTTCATTTAGGAAAAACAGGTCACTGTATGTTTTGACTGTGGTCCTGCAAGTGGCAGCTGTCAACTGGTTGTATGATTCAGCTGATGGACAGACAGGTTTAAGTAACACGGAGCAGCTTTAGGAAGGTGTGTGCAATGATTACTGAGTGTGCACAGAGACATTAGTTGAAGTGTATTGTTTTGGGGACCCAAGTTTTGTGCTGGGCTGAACATTTAGCAACTCATGGAAATAAACATGCGACGAATAAACAGGGACACAAAGACATAGAATGAAGACTTTTATAAATGAGAATAATTAACTTGTTCTAATTAACTTTAAAAGGAAATTGCACTGCAGGGCTTAATAAATACATGACTCATCAGTGTCACTCCCAGAGTGGAAGAATGGAACAAATTGATTATATTCAAGACGTTTTGATTATTCTATTGATGATTATTGTGATAACTGCATTCAAGTTGGTACAAAAATCACATTTTTCCTGATGTACTAGCAGGTATGCACTAAGCTCCACATGGCTTCCAATTAGCACCAAAAACAAAAAGCTCTCATTTCAGTTTTGTTCAACTCTTCTGTTCAGACTGAATGGCAGTTCTTACCTCTACATTTGGCAGCACGGGAAAATTTAACTGCATTTTTTTCCCTGTAGCTCTTGATGATGTATCCTAAAGATAGCACGAATGGCTACAATTTAAAAGGTGCAAGAATGAGGATTTTCAAGAGACAAAAACTCAGTTGACAGATGTATGTATGACAGTCCCAAACTCAGTGGGTTACATTTGGGAGTTTCCTTTTGCAGTGCTGTTTCCTTTCATTAAAAATAGAACAAACTCAGGCAGGTTGCACTGAGTAAAGCACATCATCAGTGCAAATACATGAATTAAAATAGAGCCTGTAAATGTATTTTTTATTTTTCTTTGTCTTGATTTTAGATAGCTGCTTTTCAAATATTTATATATGGGAAAAGTTTGGGAATTGTCCTTTTGGGAATTGTGGGAAGCAGTTGATGCAGAAAACGTTCCTTTGACATTAACCTCCTGAATGTATGTGTGAATGCGCCCAAACACACGCGGTGAGACCCCAGCATGCTTCCTGCTGTCCAGCTGTCCACCTTATTGCACTTCACTGCACGCTCACTCTTTATCTTCCTCTGTCCCTGTCCCGCAGCCTCTGCATGTTCCCCCGGTCAGAATTTTCATATTTATATTACCATAAGCTTCCTATCTCTGCTCTGAAGACGGTCAGTTTGGGGCTGGTGTGTATGTTGTGTGTGTATATGTGTGGTTGTATGTTTGTGTGTGTGTGTGTGTGTGTGTGTGTGTTCACTGAGCTAGAACAGGGAGCATTAGGAGGTGTCTTTTGTTGCTCCTGGGGGGCTACTGTGCTCAGTCCTAATAGGAGTCTTGTGCCTGCCGTTGTCCCAGGGGAGGGGTTCTGAATGAGGGGGTCTAACTTCGCACCCCCCTCCATCCCCAGCTCGAGCCCTGCCTCCCCCACCACCCTCTTCTCTCCCTTGGGACTGGCCAAGAGACAAAGAGGGAGTGGGGCTGGGGTGGGATGGGATGTTTGAGGGGGTGCACTGTGGCCCCTGTCTTATTAGAAGGGTCGTGAACGTGTCACGATGATTAATATGCTGAGGTGCGTGGGGATACCCTAGAGTCACATTTATTCAACACTAAGGCTCCCAAACACACACTCGCCACAAAATGGCACATTTGCATTTCCCATTAAGAAAAGAAAATATAGATATATATGCAAATGAAAGCCCTATCTTGGTTTATACCATTATGCATTATCCATTTGGACATTAACAATAGATGACCATTTCTCTCCCCACCCCATTGTAACAGCGTATTTTCACCTGATTGGCATATGTTACTGCACATGTAGACACAGGCGGCATACACACACCAGTATGTTTCATGACTTTTGATAAAATAGTACAATCTGATGAAACTTCTGAAAGTTCTGAGCTACATATGATTATGAAGGCAATTTTTCAAACCCACAAGAAAATAAAATTTCAAAGGAAAATCAAGACCCATTGATGTAGTCCATGTTGATGTTGTTCCATCTGTTGACAAACTTTAAATACTTCATAAAATCCTGTCAGACAGCCTGACGTCATTCACTGTATAGCATCATACACACAAAGCCCAAGTCATTTTTTAACTTTGCTGCCAGATATTTGACAAAACGCTCTCTGAATATTCCCTAATCTCAGATCTCAATTTAAGGCTACACAAACATGTTAGTTTTGTCCATTTTCTTCTTTTACCTATTACTTGCATTGCCATATTTCCATATGTTCCATATGTATATTGATTATTGTTGGGCCATTTATCATTGCTGGAAATATAGTAAGTTTGCTCATTACTACTGAAGTTGAGTGATGGGAAGTGCAAGAATGAAACTGTGTCTACAAGCACAGATAGAGCCTTTATCAGGCCAAACAGAAAACTTGTCAACTTGATGTGACTCCATTAGATGTTTTTGATCTTTCATGTATTGTTGAGGGAGGTATGTTTATATCTACTTTAAATAATAAAGAATATCCCTTTTTCAGATATTGGATAAGATGTAGGTAAACTTTAGGGTATAATGTATTATTTTTACAGTGTATAATCACACCCCAGCTTCCCTTGTCTAACAGTTTTCAGTAGTTTTACTGGTTACATTCTCATATACTGCATGCTCGTTTTTAAAAAGTGGTTCACTTTGAAATGGCCTCAGTGGTATTGGAATGGACAGATGGCATGGTGAATAAACCCTTATACTCTATAAGTTTCCCCTTACATGAGCATATAGAAGGCCTTGGGCTAACTATGGTACACAGGTACCGAGGGAGTCAACCAGATGTTCAATAGTCTCACCTGCAGGCCTGCTGTGTGTTTGGCAGTAAAATTCATGTGCTGCATATGCTGCAATTATACCATAGGGAAATAAGCTGCTGTAATAATGGAGCACAGTGGAAACATGAGAAGGAAAACCAAACAAGCCTGTTTCCTTTGGAAAAACACAGGCTCTGTCCATACTTGAGTTGCTTTTGGTTTTTAGTAAAACAGGAGGCATATTCTTAAAGTGAGTAGTTGGTATCTTCACCTTCAGCTTGACCATGCTGAGGCGAGTAGGAAGCCTTTTTGCTCCAGTAGGTGGTGCTGTATGCAAAATCTGAATTTCCATTTTCACCCCAGGCTTAAAATGAAAGTGTTATGGCACTGAGGTATAACAAGGTAAATTGTCCCGGAAATTAAGCCATATAAATGTTACTGCACCCTGTAGGCAGTAAAATTCTTAACTCTATTCATCAGTAATACACCATGGCAGCAGGAGCAAAGCATGTTCAGGTGGGGGATTAAGTGTCCCATTGGTTTAGTTGATCTTTACAAGCTAGCCTTGCTCATTTAGCACCAGTGGAACGCTCTGCCAAGATATAGGGTGTAATTAAGCTGCAGGCATTCATACTGCACCGCTTGCCTCTAACTTGTTCACTTACAGGATCTATAAAGGCACAAATTGATTTTAACTATCAATGCAGTCATTGTTTAGCATGACGTAGCTCATATGTTGTGCATGTGTGTTTAATAACGGGGGTCCTAACTGGATCATGGTGTATGGACCTTGCTTCTCAGATTACCCCTTCTTTAGAGGGCTGGTGCTCATGGTTGCAGGCCTCTCCTTGTGAAAGTGGACTGTTTCAGCTTTGCAGCGTTTGATGGGTTGTTTCTTGTTCGAAAACCTTAATGAAAGGAATAAAAACTGTTTGCAGAGGCATAGCTGGTGTAGATCTATCCACGTCCGCACCGATAAAAACAACAACAAATAGTAATCGCAAGTAAACCCCAAGTAAACTGCAGAATCATTCATTCCCAGTTTGGTGCTGATGAGCAAACACAACACCACCCACGTTAATTGCTGTGACCCCAGCAACCCACCAAAAGGAACATTGACATATTGTTTGTCCAGCGTGAGACACTGTATAATTTACACTCGCTAATGACTGTCCCTGGAAATACAGGCTGAAGGACCACGTCTGTCCCTGGCTTGGCCCTTATTCAATGTTCGCCTGGACTCTTCTAATGGATAGTCCATCTGTACCTCAATGAATTCATATCCCTCTATGCATGCCCATAATTCAATTACAACACTTGTTTAGTGTAAAAAACAGTCCTGTGCAGTGTTCTGTCCTGGTCAATTGAGGTTTGATAAACAATTCACTATTGGCTGGAGAGTCTCCACCCTAATCAAAACAAAAACAAATTGTGGCTGATTCAGTTCTGTTGTGTTTCAGAAATTTCAAATGATTCTCTGGTGAAAAAGGAGTGTTGTGAAGAAAGACATATTACCATTGCCATCGGGTCGACCTTGACCTTCAAACTCAATCTGGCTATTAGGACTGCCCCTCCCCAGCACCCCGGAGATGTAAAAAGGCTGACGGTTTTGACCCCTGATCCCATTTCTTAACTAGGCTGAGGTGCCAAATAACCTTTTGACCCAGGAAGCATTTGCAGGTTGCCTGAGCAACCTCAGATTTAGCAATGATTGACAGGTCCATACTGTTTTTTTTTGTTTGTTTTTATTTTAAATGAAGCAACAACAACACTGCACAAAGATAAATGAGAGTAAACGATACTTTATTTGGTTAAATCTTGAGTTGCACTATCAAACATGCTCACTGAAAATGGGGAGATTAAATATTCTATTGTACTCAGTTGGCACATTATTATGCCAGATAGAGGCAGAATAAATTTCCCTTAATAAATGAATGCTTTACATGGAAATGAATGTATGAATGCAATGGATGGATGTCATTATTTCAGATGGAGGTCTATGTAAATGAACCACTGTGCAGATTTGACATGTGGTGCAAATCATAGAAAAACCCTGGGCTGAGGATCATGACAGGAATAAATCTGCCTATTTTAAGACACTCCTTGTGTCCTTTGACACAAACCCTAATCCAGACCCCAGATATATTTCTAGTAGTGTCAGCTAGTATAAACTTTGGATGTTTTAATATTGCTTATCGTAAGGTAGGCTAAACCATTTCATTATGACTGACCCAGGGGAATCTAAGGTTACCATCTGGCCGCTGGCCACCATTACTGATCCTTGTTTTTATATGCAAATGTATCTGTTCTTCCAACCTTGATGTAATCACAAATCTAACCTGACTGAATTGACAAAACGACTGTAAAGAAAACTGTTTTTTAGGGAAGCAAATACCCTATCTCAATATTAACCATTCCCCTTGCAGTTTAAGATCATGTGCGCATGTGATAACCAGAGGCCTTCCTGTAGATGTTGCAGATATGATCAGTGAAACAGAGGGTCGTACTTTGGTTCAGATGAGCTAGAAAGTGAGTTAAGGCACCAGTTTGTTACAATGTCATTTTGAGAAACTGCATTTTTCATTTGTGGAGTGTATATACATTGTATATATACTGTACAGCAACTAAAATGGGACAACAGTGTGGTAATATGGTATCATTATGAAGTCCGAAATATAAGGGTTTCATAACATCTTAATTCTGTAATTGATATACTTTAGACTCAAACTGATGTATTTTATAATTTTACATTTTACATTTCTTCTCCATATTCATCACAAAACAGGAAAACTGTAATTGTATGTGTAAAACAACACATTTTTCATCTGTTGACAACAGTGTACAACTAAGCCACAAAGTGAACATAAATTTCTTTAACACACTTAACAATGTTAAACAAAAGTTGTTGTTGAGACGGGGTTGACATGTTACCACTTCATGGGGAACAGTTCCTCTCACAACCTTATACTATATATACAAGAGACATTTCTTTGTTTAAATGAAGCAGTGTGTTGCAATATGCATTAAACATGCGTGCCTTCACCAGTGACCACTACTTGTCGTGAAATAAACAGTATGTTTGTATTAGGAGGAAAAATTCCATAGTAGGTTCTCAGGAAAGATTGAAAAAAGTTGTGCAGTGTTACTGACTTTATGTGATATGACCCTTTGGAAGAAAACTCTTCTTCTTCTTCTGGAAATGCACTCACGTGGTTATCTTAGATTGGATCTTTTTCAGCATGATGGCCGATATGGTCGTTGTTTTTAACAGCACACATACTGTATTTGAATTCAGACATTTGTTTGTTTGATTTGCTGGAGGGAGCACCTGACCGTGGATGTAATCTGTCTGTATTTCATTTCAACCCACATGGGGTTTCTGTAATGTTGCATTTCGTGAGATGATTGTGGCATTGATGATTCCTTGCAAGACAATTCTTTAAACATAAACTCACCTGTACTTTGAAATACCAGTGCATGGTCTTGAGCATTTGAATTAGTGGTTTAAAGGTGGACGATGATTGAAAGAAAGTTTTGACTTAACTGACATAAAACATGGAATAAGCATGTCATTTATCAGTGAGTCAGGCCGAATATGAGAACTATGTAGACTCATCCATCAAATTTCGTGCTTCCATGCTTGTTGTCAGTTGAGTCTAAAGGGTCCTCACTTCAATGCAAATTTACATAGTGCACCAAAGTGTTTGTGCCTGTTTCAGTAACACACTCTGCAACCAGAATGACAAAAATGTTTTGTTACTCTCTATTGTCGACTGATTTAAAATAACAGCGCCTTACTGTGTCTGGCGCACAAGATGCAATGCTTCTTACATTTCCGGTAGCAGCAACAGTAGTTTGTGTGGAATAAACAGAAGAAGAACTTGTTAGTTGACATGTGTAGTGGCAGTTGCTGTGACTTAACAGACTTCATGTATGTTATAACACAACTTCAACAGTCAGTTTAAGGTACATTATGAGGTGCTGAAAACTGGTGGACTTTGGGCATCTTTTTAAAAGATTCACCTGGTGTTTTTACTGGTCTGGCAAAATTGGTTAGACATGTCAGTGTTTTGTTTCTCCACAATAGCTGTAGTTCAATGCATTAATGTATTTAATATTGATGATGACTTACTAAAGTGACTCTCCTCTGTTCTGCAGCGGAGCCGCTGGTCCAGGTGGACGGGAAGCCCAGCTGCTGCTTCTTCAAATTTAGCCCCAAGCTGATGTTCACCAAGGTGCTGAAGGCCCAGCTGTGGGTTTACCTGCGACCACTTCAGCAGACCTCAACTGTCTACCTGCAGATCCTGCGACTCAAGCCTGTCACGGAGCAGGGCAGCCGCCACATCCGCATCCGCTCCCTGAAGATAGAGCTAAACTCCAGAGTCGGCCACTGGCAAAGTATTGACTTTAAGCACGTGTTGCAGAACTGGTTCAAACAGCCCCACACCAACTGGGGAATCGACATCAACGCCTTTGATGAGAGCGGCAATGACCTGGCTGTTACCTCGCTGAGACCTGGGGAGGAGGGGCTGGTAAGGACCCTCAGACCTGTCCCAGGGACTCTGGGATTTAGACAGAGGAATCAGTTCCATCACAGCTCAGATAATTTGGACATCACTTGACATTCCAAACAAAGGAGGGCAATAAAAACCCTGTAGTTGAAAAAAAAGATTAATTTGAAAACATATATAGATATGTATTGATAACTACTCCTGAACTGAACTGGAATTGACTCTTTGTTGACAAGAATATAAGCTGGTACTTTAGCTGTGAGGTGAAACATGAAATTCAGTCCAGTGTTTCTCAATCACTTCATCCTTGGTTTCATTTACTTGGAAAATCATCCTGCGGCACTTTTCTCATGGTAATAAGTTCCAGCCTCTAAACTGATTTTAGCTGCAAGTTTGTGACTATTTTCACCCCTACAGAAGCCAATAACAGGTTGTTCTGTTGTGAAGAAAAGCATCTTCTCTTACATTTGAGCCCACTTATGTTTCAGTCAGATGATCACAAAGGTCACGGCTGGTGTTGGAAATGACTTATCCTCATTCTGTCACCTAATCTTGTCTGAATAATATTTTTTGGCTGCTGGGAATGTCATAGACAAAAGAGAAAAAATTGGCTGACCAGGGGCCTTGGCACTTTACAGGCGATGCTTATTAGTGTTTAGGAGTCCTCGTTTTCAGAACACCCATTAAAAAACAGGAGACATTCCACTGATAGCCTTTATTCATACAGGGAGCATTGCCTGAGCATGCATGCTCTTTTTCAGCAACACCTTGCTTCACACTCACACAGTTACAGGCGTTCACACTTGCAAGCTGCCCAGTACAACCAGTTTTCTACTGTGGGTGAATGCATTACTCATTCACTTGATCTGCCCAGATTTTCCTGTTCAATCTGAGATACAAACTTGGCAACTTTCCGATTACGAGTCTGATTCTCCAACTTCGAAGCTCCTGCTGCCACATGCGTATCAGATGGTGGTAAACATGTGGGCCTGCTATAAAATGAGGTCATAATTATGTAGCCCAAATGGCTGAGGAGAGCTAGTTAATGATGATACCACACAGCCCCATAAATCTTTAGTTTATAAACTGCTAACTTCTACTACTATCACAAATTATAAAATGTTGCCACACAACTTGAAGTTCACATGAAACTTGTGTAGAATTATCACTAAATAGCAAGTAAGATAGAAACATTGACACTTTCTTAAATTTATTACTGTTTTTATTGTCATTTAGGTTATTTGTACCATAAGTCAGAGTCAGCATGACATAGTAGGTACAAGATTTCTATGTAAAATTACATCCATATTACCAGCCTAAATCACAAAGTGGGGCCATAAAAGTGAAGATCATCTCCTCCCTGTAACTGAGATTCACCCTAACTGCCCGTATTTAACTTTGGTGTTGGATATGGTCACTGGTGGGAAGTCTTCTCTGTGCACAGTGAAAAAAACAGCTGTGAGTTAACTGTTGAGAAACTGATGAGAGGAACTGATGAGAGCTGTTGAGCGCATGCTGGAGTCAATGATGGCTGAATTAGCTGCAAAAATATTTTCTTGCCACATCCATCTTGAACCAGCAACTAAAAAGAAGAAATTTAGGCCTGGGAAGTCTACATTTCACTCTTCATATATGCCCATGATTTCTAGACATTTCTAGACAAAGTGCTTAGTACAGCTTGGATGCATT
Organism: Holocentrus rufus; assembly: GCA_900302615.1. Taxonomy (NCBI): domain Eukaryota; kingdom Metazoa; phylum Chordata; class Actinopteri; order Holocentriformes; family Holocentridae; genus Holocentrus; species Holocentrus rufus. Next base: position 32,875 of record OMLF01012235.1, on the reverse strand, counting down.
GTGTTAAAACAGATTAGTTGTAAATGTTACATTTTCTACAGTTACTAAGCGAGGATCGACATTCTGAGATGTCTCCACTAAGGAGCGAGACAGCATTTAAGAAAATCGGCAGAGCTGCGTTGCATGTTAACGTGTGATGTTCAGGGCTCATGAAGAGGCTGGAAATTTAAGAAATCAGCCTTTTATTTCATTTCACTCCTCTGGCCAACTGGTTGACAAATTAAGTTCATGCATGGTATGGAGAAAGTGTATTGGCACACATATTCTCAGGTTAGCCTTTTAAGTATCCAAAGCTTAAAGCGTAAACACATTGTTTACACATGTGGATTCTGATATCTCTAACATCTCTAGGCTTATCTGTCCTGCAACAACAAGCAGCACCGTGGTCAAATTTTGTGGCTGGCAGCTCAGGCCTATTGTCTTTTAGAGATTATTGTGATTATTGTGATTATTTGATTTGACTAATTCAAAGCAGCTGTGCCTTTTATAATCTCATGCTTCGGGTAAACCAGTATTCTACTGAAAAATAATGTTGTTAATACTTTGCTACTACTTAAAGACCTGATTTTTATATCAGGCCTCTTGTCTCATGTTAGTCTCATGTTAGGCCTTAAGCTCTTGTGAATCAGATTATATCAGTGTACAGTCTAAGTCTTTCTGTTTTCTTTTTTCTTTTCTTTTTTTTGAAAAGCTGCACATCTTATATCACCAGAGTTTAGAATGACTTGGAGGAGGTCTACAGATTTGCTTACGTGATTTTTTCAGTGGAGAATCACAATGTTTATGTTTTACTACTGAATGTAATTGATGTGACATCACGGATGAGGTCAAATTTCGGTCCCAAAGCAAAACCAGTTGTGAACCATTAATCTAGTTTGAAACGGCAGCGTAACTTGGCACTAACGGTTATATACAACATCTACGTCTGAATTATGTAGGCCACTCATCCCAGTTAAGCAACACCAAATGTTTACTAAGTGGTCATTTGGGTCAGATCTTCACAACACGTATCAGAGGTCAGCTCTGGTGTCTTGGCCAATAAATCGCTGCACTCTGAGCACACAGCAGTATGCATTGTTATTCTTAAGGGAAAAAAAGAAAAGATCAGAGACACAGGCATGTGTACAAAAATAAAGCAAAACACAACAAGCAAAGAAAGAGTCAAACTCCCCTTCTCCCTGATCCTCTGGGCCTTTTTTCTACAACAAAAGCCCTAAAGCCCAAGCTGACATGGTCTCACCCCTATGGCCTTTCGGCTTATTTCCTCTTTTGAATGCGTCACAAAAAACTGTGCTCGAGCCCAGCTGGAATCACTGTGGGGAGAGGAAGGCTTTGTAAAATAAACATGATGAAGTAAAATATTTGATCCTCTTGCGTTGCCCAAAGGTCAAGGTTATGGTAGCCTGCAGATGACCTGCTGGGTCACAGATCAAACCGAGCATGTAGAGCGCTGCCTATACCAGAGATGTTAGAAATGTCCGGTCTGACTTTTAATACTCTTTGAATTGATTCTCAAGTTTTATCTTGTTGGACTGCTTTGAACGGCTTAATGATATCATCAATTTGGACAAATTCACTCCTGTGTTTTGGTTAAATGTCAAATGTGACACAAATGTGAATAGTTTGGGGAAAACTGGTAGCTGTTAGCAGCGGCCTTGCAAGTCAGAGAGTGAACTTTGTATTTGTGACAACCTGAGGGTCTTATACCTGAGATATTCTCAAAAGCAGCAGCACATGTTGGGAGACCTGGGAGAAAAATAACCACATTGATTTAGGGAAACACTGAGAATTTGATAAGGAATGATTTGGATGACAGCTTGTATCAAGTCCCTGAACTCTAATCAGTAGAAATTAATGACAAGAATGGTTAAATCCTGAATCATTGATACAAATGCATAAACATAATTGGACTATTTACTTATATGGTGGCAATGAAAAGTTCCAGTGAAATGAAATGGCTGCACTCTGAGCACACAGCCCTCTTGTTTAACTTAGCTTCCTTTAGGAATCTGTTGCTCATAATGCCTGAGAGAAAATGGGGAGCATTACTGTTTCTACTTTAGCTTTATCTCATGCACAGGGAACATTAGGTTTCTACTTTGTGTCACAACAACATGTAAAGGTCTGGCATACATTTTTGGCTCCATGACTGCCCTGATGTTGAGGCCCTGATCAAGGAGCCGTGATTGCTGTAGATACTTGTACCTCAGCCAGGCGGTCAATAAGCTGCCAGTGCATTGAGTATCTAAGCAGAGGACTAAAACAGTGAAGAGCTACATGAGTTACACTCAAAAACTAAAATGAGATGTTTGTACATCAAAGCCAAAGTTGAAGTAAATATGATGCAGGGCTGGGTTGCACCAGAGCCCTGCTGGTTTTAGCTGTCCAATCAGAATCTATTGTGGACCTGGGATTCAGGATAATTGCTGTGAACTAGCTGGTAGGACACAGAAGCAGCAGTCAGGGTCCTGAGGACTGAGAATCACTGGACTTTTGTAGGTGGCTAGTTTTGTGAAGCTGTGGAGCAACCCTTTGCATTTTAGTATTGCAAAAATTAGCATTAAGTAGCAAGTATATTATTATGAGACTACATTTGAATTAATTGACAGCTGATGTAAATGGCAGTGAATTATTCCCAAGCATGGTGAGAGATGGATCAGATGTGTTGCCAGAGCTACAACTGTTAAACAACATTTTGTTTTATATTGAAGAGAGTTCCTGGACATTTTCCATGAAGTTTATTTAAATGTTGAACGGTTCAGGATGTTTGGAAGACTGCCATATTGTTGTTTACTAATTTAGCATGTTCTGTAGACATTTAAAAAGCTTTACACCACAGTTTGTCATTTCAAGAATCTGGGACTATTCTCCTATCAGCTTGTCAATTTGTTGTGAAATTAATAATTGTATACAAGTAATTAGACATTCTGCAATAAACAAACTTTTTACTCATCATTAAGGTTAGTTTATATTCTGATCAAATATCATAATGTGGCCTCCACATAGGACAACAGATGGGGTAATCTGCTGTGGAAGAATATGCACTGTGGCTGAAAGTGTTATCTTGTTTCTGCATGCAAAGACAGTGCCACGATCCAGGACAAAATAATTATTTCCCTTATGTTTTTTGGATGGATTATTTTATTTTATTGCATTACACAGTTTCTAAGTAAGAGAAAAGTTGATTTCCTCTCACATGCTGGGAAAGCTTCTCTCAGCCTCCTAGCTGTTTGAGATGAAATCGAAATTAGAGTGCCAGAATGTTTAACAACTAATTAACCACTATTTGTACACTGTTATGTCAGTAATCTTACCACCAAGCCATTATGGTCATTTCCAGTTAAAGTTCAGTCAGAGTTTTCAGGTATGTTAACTGGAATCTAAATTGATTTCTGAATAGACGTAATCGTCCTACATCCGTGCAGCACATAACAAAACATTTAGGCCAGCAGGGTGTCCTAATTACTGCGTAGATGACACTGTAGTCCACACATACCTGTGCAGTGAACTGGTCAGCTGAATGTGTGTGCGTGTGTATGTGTGTGCGCGCACATGCGCATGTGCGTGTGTGTGCACTTTTGTGTGGCTTTTTTGCTGCCTCCAGACTCAGTGGACACAGATCCCATTCACCTTGCTCAAACAAAACAGAATGAAAAATATTTTGGCCTTGCAATGAAAATGACAAACCATCATGATGATTAAGCTGTAGATGTGCACACGTCTCCTGTTAAGAGAAGAGCATTATCTTGACTGACAGCTGCACAAAATCATTTGAAGCTATTTAGCCAGGGGATCCATAGAAACTGTTAGTGCACTTTCATACATAGTTTGCTCTGTTCTCCCCATAACATTTGGTTTCCCTGGTGATATTAATAGTTGATCTTGACGATAAGATGTTTATTCTTATATGAATGAGTGTTTAGGCCAGCTGCATTGTGGTTCATGAAGTCGTCTCGAAACAGGACACCTGGCACTGGCAGGCTGACCCTGTGGCCCAACAAGAGAATTTCCCTTTGAAGGAATAAAGTAAATAGGAAGTAGAAATAAAGTACCTCCAGTATATCATACATTTACATTCTTGTCAACAAGTCAGAGAGGCTTTATTTGCTCTTTACTGTCAGTGTTAAACAGTTGATGCTGTTTGATGTTACATCAGTGTTGTAGGGAATTAGATAATCCAACTCCACTGGAATAATGTAAGAGAAATGGATGCTTTTTATTTATTTTGAGTGGAAATGTCTTATAAGTGATTTTAGCATGAAACCTGACAGTTGATGAACATAATTATAATGCACTGTGAGCTGCTTGTCCTTCTTGTCCTTCTTTGATGTCAGTTCAGTTTTAATATTAGGAACTCACACTTGCATGACTGCTTACACACCTGGTCTGCTACTGTTTTCTTTAACCACCTCTCTCTCTCTCCCTCTCTCGCCCCTCCTCCCCCCCCCT
>OMLF01012235.1:0-28406 GCA_900302615.1 Holocentrus rufus | reverse complement strand
TCCTCCCCCCCCTGATTCCAGCAGCCGTTCCTGGAAGTGAAGGTTCTTGAGACGACCAAACGCTCTCGGAGAAACCTCGGCCTGGACTGCGACGAGCACTCCACCGAGTCTCGCTGCTGTCGCTACCCGCTGACGGTGGATTTCGAGGCATTTGGCTGGGACTGGATCATTGCCCCCAAACGCTACAAAGCCAACTACTGCTCCGGCCAGTGCGAGTACATGTTTATGCAGAAGTACCCGCACACCCACCTGGTGCAGCACGCCAACCCGCGAGGCTCTGCGGGGCCTTGCTGTACCCCCACCAAGATGTCCCCCATTAACATGCTGTACTTCAATGACAAGCAACAGATCATCCATGGCAAGATCCCAGGAATGGTGGTGGATCGATGTGGCTGCTCTTAGGTTGCAGGGGGAGACGCACACTTGTGTACAGCCGCCATTGCATCATACCACCCAAAACCCTTATGGAGCTCTCCCCTGGCACCAGATTTCACTATTGCTCAGCCACAAAACATCCCACTGGGCTTCCATTTTTCCGGTAAATAAATTTATTCTAAACATAAAAAGTTATAAAAGAAGTAAGAATCAAAAAACAAAAAAAATGACTGACTGATAGAAATACATTTTGAATGATTCAAAGAGGTTGTACTTGTGGAGCAGCTTCAGAAAACGGTAAATGAGACAAAACTATGTTATTAAGTGTTTGTTAGTTTTGTGGTTGTTTTTTCTCAAGATTTTGTTTATTTTTTATTTTAAACAATGGCATCTTTGTGAAATGTCCAGGTTAGTGGATTGAGATAACAGGAGACATAAGCATTTACAATATTTTTTTAAAAGCAATTTCTGTCCTGAAGTGAGGAGCTGTATGGGTTATCTGAAGTTTTAGAAATGCTGTATTTCGCTGATACACTTACTGGCAGGATTTGATCCACAAAGATGTTTGGAAAGGGGCCTGATCAATATTATTTTGCAATCCATCACTTAAAAACTGTCTGCAGATGAACAAAAAGAAAAAAAAATCCTTACATGCTCATGAATACCACTAGGACAAATCCAAAATCTTGTTTAGACAGTTGTTTAGAGATGTGGTCTAGAGATGTAAACTGCTAAGGAGATCCAAAACCAAACCTACACCCTCCATTAATGTATAACACCTCCGTGTGACATTCTCGAGTATCCATGAAACCTTTCACAGTTACTTTGATCTTCTTTTATTTGTAGTCTTGTAAAACTCAAAAAGAAAAAAAGAAGAGAGAGAGAGAGCGAGAGAGAGAGGAGATGTTATGCTATTTTGTACTCCATCTTTTAAAGTGGACAAGTTGTTAATACAGCTGTTCCTTACACTCTACAGCAGTAGTGAATATTATAGTGCGAATGAAGTTAGTTTTAACTTGCACACTAAGTTCTAAAACAAATCTGTAATGAAAATGCACTCTGAAGTCATTCGGCGTTGTCTCAGAGAGGAAGCACTCCTACAGTAAGGATGGACAAAGTACTTTCAAGTCACATCACATCGTAATTCTCAAACTTTATCAAACTTTAACACCTTTCAATTAAATGTTCAAAACTGGTAAATAAATGCACTGCTTCATAGCTCAAAGAGGACTGTGACTGAGCATGTAATAGCAAACAGACTGATGGCAAAATCTGTCCCTATTTATTATGATGCCTTTTCTCCACTCAGTAACACTGATGAGTGGTGTAACTCTGAAATAAAAGTACAACAACCACACAAAGGTGCCAATATTCTCAAATTTTGAACCTCTGGTGCATTTTAGATTTTAGTTAATTTAATGGGTTGAACATGATCATATTATATCCATAGAAGTTTACATACCCTACAGCTTACAGTAACATCTGTGTGTCTAATTCAAGACACGTAAATTACAAAATAGCATTAGTTACATTACCCCTGTCTAGCCAGTCCCTTTACTCTCCTACTTTTTCTCATTAGTCATACTAAATCACTTAGTATGCAGATATACTGCACACAACCTCTGCAACAGAAAAAATAATAAGATGATAACAAAATCCTTTAACTACAGTACTGTACTTTGAAATAACAACAGCTTCTTACAGTAAAATACATGTTCTTTTATAGATCTCATCGAACCGCATCACGTGTGCAAGAGAATGCAGCTGAGCCGCTCTTTTTTAGTTTAGAGAGCTGCTTTGATTGCATTTTGAAAAGCCCCCATGCACCACTCCACCCCAGCACAACCTCAAGTGTACTGTCAACATGGAGAAAATATTGGAAGTGCTTGAATTTAGAGTAGATTAGTAAGCTTGAAGTCTGTCTTGTCTCCTGGATATCAAAGCAAAGATATCCCTTTGTTGTAAACGAAAGCACTATGCTGTTGGATAAAGGAAGAGCCTTCTGACATTATATATAAATGATATATGTATATATTAAAAAGGGGTACAAAAACCTTTTTTTGGGCACTCTACCTTACCAACAATAAATTTTGCACTATGGGACGTTTATGGCGTGAGGAGGTGAAGTGTTGTTTGTGTTTTACCAAGCACAAGAGAGCTTGTACAGTATAGGATAAAAAAAAAAACTATTCAAGCTTCTGGTGATAAACCATGTGGATAAACTAGAGAGGTTATCACTTCTTTTGATACCATCACGCTTTCCTGACTTTTGTCTGAAGCGGGGGCCTGTCCATACACTCACACACTTCTATCCAATCTGGAACCTGGACATACCAGCGGCCTAAAAGGCCTCCTTGCCCACTTTGGGTGATAAGTCATGTGTGTAATAAGTGTCTGGATCAATGAACATAGAACGCTTTAACTGGAAATGGCCCGCCCATCAACTTCAATCTGTTACCAAGTTAGAGAGACTATGTCCTTTTGACTTTAACAATGTGTTGACTGTCTTACATAGACATGTTTTGCCTTTGTGTGTATTTTAAGTGAAAGCACCCATGTAAGAATGGGAGGAGTATCCAGGGATTGATAGCCAAAGTAGAGGACGACATGTTGTGTGCTGTAACTTTTTTGATAGCAAGATGATGCTAGAACATTTCAAAGGGAGAAAAAACTGGTAGGGGCAGTGGTTGGAAACAATTCAAATGGTCAATTGTCTATTTATTAATATCAGTTGTAATGCATTTCAAAGTATGTCTACCTCACTTTAGCCTTCTAAAAACCTTTTTTAATTTGAGCTTTTGTCATAAATTAATCTGTGCAAACGTGTAACCCAGAGGAAACCCCCTCCGTCCCCCCCAAAAATGTAGATGAAAACCACAGGGTCCCCTTGCTCTCAGGTTCAGATTGAGTTATTGACAGCTGTGTTGGGAAGAATGACTGAAGTTAGTGGCTCTGGTAATGTATGTGGTCAAAAGAAATAATTAGCTGTGCCCAGAACTATGGCTTAACTATGGTTAAAGCTGTGGAGAAGTTGCATTTTGAATTTTAGTGTTTGTATACTGGTATGTGTGAGAGTGTTTTCATATAAATATATGAGAGTAAGAAATCTCTATGTAAATAACTACCCAAATGTTGACATTTATGATGTTTTGGACAGGTTCACCGCTTCTAATGTTTTGCTCACTTTCCCCCTTCCTTCCTCCGTTCTTTGTGTAGTAAAAAAAAAAAAATCACCCCAACATTGTAGTTTAATGGTTGTGCATATGAATAACTGTTCAATTGTTATTTTTGCCTTTTGTTGTTTATTTACCGTCATTTTTCTTTTGTACAATAAATCATTTATTTAGCTTACGGGATTCATTGTTTACTTCTTACCAAGTTTGATTCATCGGTTCAGACCAGCCTGCTCCGGCACTTGATACAAACACTCTTATACACACACACTTGCACAAGCACACACACACTTACTTACTTAAGCCACCGGTGGCATCCTGAGTCCTGCAGAAGTGGAAGCGGGTACCAGAGGTGGCAGGAAGCAGATCCACTCAGAGGCTAATTGGTGTAAGAGAGCGTTCAGAGGACAAAGGTTCAGTGTTGGTTCGGGTAGCCATTATTTGGATTTCATATGCAATCCAGCCTGACCCAATTAATATGCCACCTGAGAGGAGGGCCTCTCATCAACCTAATTTAGAGAATCAATAGGGGACAAACGAGAGTGAGAACTAAGCTTTTCACGCATGCAAATAGACAAAGACCACCCAGTATAAACTAGAGACGACCAATGCCAGCAGTGATATAAACCTTTTGACAAATCCTCACTTGACATAAACAAACATTCACTCGGGCCTCTGCGCCTCAAGTGCGTGGATGGACCGTACACACCATCGGTCAAACGCGTCCTACATAGACAAGGGAGGACGCTGATGGATGTTTTTATTGTTTTGGCACATTAGGGGAAGCTGGAGACGTTGTTGGATATCAAGTTTTGACAGCTGACTAAGCCTGAAATCTGGTAATGTGATGAACTCTGACCCGGCTTCACTAAACAAAAACAAAAATGAAACTATGCCATGGAGATGCTTGAGGAATTGTGTCAAGAATAAAATACAGTGCTATGGGAATATTGGACATGGCACAAAGCCCCAAAGAGAGAGAGGGCTGGGGGGTTGGGATGCTTTAGGAGGAGCTTTATGGCAATTATGGCCATAAAGTTAAGAAAGAAGGTGAATTGGGGGCAGCACTCAATAGCTTAAATGGCTGGACACAGTAATCAGTAACACCTTTTTGTCTGGCTCACTGACTGCCCAGTGAGAGGGGAACTGTTCAGGAAAGATCACACACTCCGATGGGATGAAAGAATCTCACATGACAATAAAATAAACTGTGGAGACACGAGTTTTGAGTTGTGATGGGGAAAGGCTGCTGGAAAAAGCTCCTGAGATGTTCAAGCCATCAGGAATAAATATGAACATATTGCACTGGCATTCTGTTGTTTTTTTTATTGTATGAAATCTAAACCTAATTCATTTACTCCATCCTCTCAAAGTGGAAAAGAGATAATTTTGGGGGAAGAAATACGACTGAAAAACCGAATAGAGGAATATGTTTGGAGATGTATTCATCTCATTTGTCTCAATATGGATACTCTCCTGCAGGTACATCTTATGTTATTTGATCATTAAGTTTATTTTTAGCCATACATCTATATTTATTGCTCACAGAGCTGCTGCCTTTCCAATCTCTCAACACTCCAGTCTTTCTGTCTAGTTTCAGTCTCAGCAGATATTTAGTTGTACTCAGCTATATAGCCTGTTATCCTGATTTTTGTGTACTGATGCTTTGTTTGTTTTGCTGCTGGTTGCATCTTTAAGTACCTAAGAAAAAAAAAGCATTATCATTATTATTATTATTATTACTAATACTAGTAGCAGTACTAGCAGCAGTAATTGTATCATGAAGTTGTAGTTGTATATATGTTATATATACTAAATACTATCAGTGGTCCAATAGCAGTAGTAGTATAACTTCAACATGGTGCAAAAATGTGCTTAATTTATTATAAAACACACACATCATCACCCCCCACAACCAGCTATAAAGCTCCAGATTATGGGTTTTCAGGGAAGTCGTCCTGGAAAATGTTCCTGTGGCGTCCAGATGAGAAACTTTACTTTGGACTTCTTTGAGGAGGCCTCAAGATTGAAAACAACATCTGCAATAGCTTTCATTTTGCTCAAGTCATAAAATCACTTGTTCAGCTCAGACACTGAGACACTGCTTCAGCATCTCCACTCTCATGTCCCGTGAATGACAGGTGTCACTTAAATCTCCTGTGCTCTTGGCACACCATCTGGTTTATTCATCTGGAGTATTGTGAGGCTCTGCCACAAACAGTGGTGAGTTGTAATCTACTGCGCCTGGCTGACCCAGGGCGTGTTGGTGTGTTGGCCTGCTGATCAGAGAGCAGACCTGAGACCGTCCCAACCCTGGACCAGTTCTTCTCTAACTGTCATACTCTCATAGGAAGCAACTATTACTTTGATCACACTGTCTTCAGTAAATCTAATTGTTGTTTGTGAAATAAGATCATTTCATTCCCATGGGGGTTTAGCATCAATATCAAAGATTCAAAAATGCATTTGAACGTGAGACTGATGAGTAGTTCGACAGGTAGCAGTGACAGTTAAACAGATTTGTTTCGAAATATTAATAAGGCAAGATTATTCAAGGACCAGCAGAAACTGGAAACTATACATTGTATATGTAAACAAAGTTCATAAAAGTCATAAAGGAATAGTGATTAATCTTTTAAATTATGCATAATTGTGAGAATAACTCATTAAAAAGTGGACTTTCATAAATGAGTGCTTAAAAAAGTGCATCCATGTACTCACTATAATTATGTAACAATGAATCGAGGCTCTCTCAAAACAAACATGGGTCTCAGTCTGCACTTTTTTCTTTGTCTGAAGAGTGAAGGATTCATGTAAAAACAGCTTGTACAATTGTTTCTTTAATCCATAATCAGATTTTGAGATATTCCCAAAACAAACATTTCTGAAGGCACTGCAACAGTAATTAAAAAACTTATGAAGTCTATTATTTATTTTTTATTTTCAATTTCAGCCCAAATATTAAAAGAGGATATCTGGATGAGAAAAAACCATGTAGCAAAAAGTCTGTGTGATTACACAGCAGTCTGAGCCAGTGGGAAATTAATTCTCTCTTTGGTTCTCACAGGTAAAACGTCCTAATGATGACTTGACTTTAAAAACACCCAAAACCACCCTCCTCTCTCCCAATACACACCAATCTGAACATTCCGTCCACTTATTTTGAATGCTTCTCACAGCAGTGTGTGATTACTTGAAAGTCAGTCGGACATCTCTCTTTTGGCAACAACAGGAATCAGCCCAAGAGCGTAAAAACAAAACCTTTTGTACCTCGCTGTCCTCAGCTCCTGCAGCTACAGCCCTGCTAATAATCCCAAATCTCCTTCCTCATTTTTTTTTTCTTAACATCCTCTTCAATCTGCAGCATGACAACAACATGCATGATAAAAATGCAGCCATGCCATTCTAAGGGCTATTAAAATTATGTGCAAAGTAAACCTCGTGCAAGCCAAATCAGGATGCTCTGTTTCTGTAATGTGAAACATGGAACTGTTACAAAGTTTGCGATTCTCCTCTTGAGTTTGTTTCTGATCAGATGCTTTCTGGTGGTATAATAAGAAATGGGAAGGTTACGTGAGGACACAGCTGCACTCACTCTACCCTGGTAGGGGTGAACAAACTGAAAGATTCCAGGCCACCGATCAAACTTCCAAAAACACAACCTCTGGTCCACTTAATCCTAACCTCCCTTGACAGATGTCCATATTACATCCAAGAGAAAAACAGTAAAACAAAGACACAAACAAACAATTTTCTCTGTGTTTCTGAGATTAATACAATCCCACTTTATGTCTCAAATCCATTTTGACAAATGAAAGCGCTCTGAGGTCACAGATTATACAGGAGCAACTAGGTGTGGTATTTTGCCATTCATATATTGATTTACACGCTATTGTTTACTTGTGAATTTCAAGTAAGATTTCTGGTTCCTATATTTGAATTATCATCATGTAAGTTTGCTTTTCTTTGGATCTTTACAGTTTCCAAATAGTACAGCTATTAAAGAGCTCATCAAAATTATATGTTTCATATTTTATATATGATTTATATGTATTTGATTTATGTTTATGTGAGGGTATGGTTTGCCCTGAAGGTATTTTGTAAAGATGACAAAATTATACATGTATAAAAAACAGAAGCAGTGTTTCATCATAAGACAATGCTCTGGGTTGCTTTTTAAGCCTTGCAGGATTGCAACCCAGCATTGCAAATTTAGGTTTTATGAAACATGGCAGCAAGAACAGCAATAATGAGTTGCCAAAATATAGAAACTTGGGAAGAGATGCCGTTGGTTACAGTGCTGGCCAATAAAAAGAGTTGTGGATTTCTTTGAGGCCTGAGCAGTCAGTGAAAGGCACTGTGGGGTCTCCATAGTTCACATGGCAAACTCTCAAAAACCCATGGGGGGTTGCCCTCCCTTCCTCCCCTGTCATGCCTTAACTGAGGCTAGTGTTGACACAGTGCTGGCCAATCTAATTTTGATTGTCAGGAGCAAGGAATGGTGATCCTCCCCCCGCCCCCCTGAGATCATCAAGTTCATTTCTCTGGCTGCATAGGGATTTTTTTTTCCTTTCTGCCCCCCTCTCCATCTCCCCATCTCCCCACCACTAGAACAATATTCAGCCGTTCCTGGGCCTCACAGAGTGAGCTCACTGGAGTTAATCTCTCAGGCCTCTCTCCTCTCTATTGCTCTCTCTCTCACTCGCACTCTCTCCCTCTCTTTCTATTCAAAAAGCCATTCGAGAACAGCTTGAATTAGTGACAGTTATTATTCAGACTAATGAGTAAAAACTCAAAGGCAACAAAAGTGGACTGTGACATATAACAGCATTCATAAATCATTCATTCTTGGCAACAGGGATTGGTTGATAAGTAGATGAAAGATAAAATTTCTACTATCTATAAAAAAATTCTAAATCACTTTTAGCACAGAGCACAATAGCAACCAAAAACAGCAGACAATGGTATCTGTTGTGTGCTTTGTAATATCAGTTATTTGGGTGGAAGTCTGAGAAATGTCATGAAGTTTCATTGTTTTCTCAGATTTGGACCATCAGGAAAGACAGATGGCCCTCTGCACCTCTCTCTCTCTCTCTCTCTCTCTCTCTCTCTCTCTGTGTGTGTGTGTCTGTGTGTCTGTGTGTGCGTGCATGCACACGCACATGTGCGTGCATGCATCAGAGAAGGAGAGGGAGAAAAGGAGAAGAAAAGGAAAAGTTTATCGCCAATATTATTTTAGATTTAATTGCATTTATCAATGAGTCAGAACACTCAACTTTTGACCAAAATCCGACATGTAAATCACAGATCCTCCAAATGTTTAGAAAAATAATCATTATCTTTACTTAGTGAATGATAAATGACCATAGCTCCAAATTAAGATTCATTCATTATTCATGCATTTTTTGATTCACTAATTTGGTTCAACGCTTTCCATCATTTCAGATTTAAGTATGCATGGGTTAATGCAAAATGGGTTACTTAATGTCTTTTGTGTGGTGCAAAAAGTGGGGGAAACAGTGCAGTGATAAGCTCTGACATTTGGGGGAGGCCTCGGTGTCAGTGCAATCAGATTCAAGCAGTCGCAGGGAAAATAAGATTTCCTCACTGATTTCACTGCCAAAGCGATCCCATGACAGCCCAGCAGTGACAGTGTGTGGCTTTGTGGTGTAATTACCGCTGTAATGTAATACAGGAGAAGGAATTTAGGAGGAAAAATGATCAGTTAATGTGACAGGATCAGTCAAGCCACCTGAATAAAAGAGCTAACTGTGGCATAATGGAGATGGGGGTGGTCTCCTGCTTATGCATTGTAACAGTATGCATTATATTTACTAATGAGGATAAATCCACTAATTTACATAATCTCAGTAAAAGCTATCAATAAAACTTTTGTGCCATTAGAAATTAAAACAAAAATTTAAAAGGGAAATTGTCCTGTCATAGGGCTGATAAAATATTTTCTCACAAGGAAACCAAAAGAGTTTTTTTCTCCTTGTTTCCCCCCATTTTTCCCCAAATATCCTGTAAAATGTAAATAATAGACAGAAACAACCTGCACAACTTCAAATGCAGTGTGGCCAGTTGGCCAGATCGGGACACTGCAAAAAAAAGTCAAAGGGAAAATTTACCTACAACAATTTTTTTCCTACAGTGATAAAATCTATCTATCATCTATCATCTAACTTTTGATTCATTTTGAGAAGCAGTTTCTCTACACCTTTTTGAAATATTTTTCTTATCAACATTGTGTATAAAATTTTTGGACTGAGATTTATCAAACATCTATAGACCCAACCCAAATATGATTAAGTATAGTATAGGTATAGTATAGTGCCAAATATTAATCAGTGTATTAATTCTGACTGCTATTGGCCTAAATTGGTTTATAGTTTTCAGTGTGAACACATTATGTAAGCTGTTACACAAGTCACGTCCTCAATGTGAATCAAACACACCAAATTTCAGTCAAATCCATTATTTGGGCAAAGAAGGGTGGCACTTTTTCACCATTTGCTTTATATAAATTAGGTCATAACTGTCACAACTCCTGCCAAAGGATGTCTGTGTCAGTATGAAATTCACTGAGTGGTGAAACCTTATCTTCAAAAAAACTGACATGATGCCCCTGACCAGTTTGAATCTTTACCATTAAGACATGAAACTCAAACATGAATACATGATGAAGAAAAAGTGCCACTAGGTAATTACTGCGCACCTATGTGAAATAACCTGAACATAAAAATTATTTTTATTGAAGATATCTCTAATATAAATTGGCTTTAACAGAATATAAACCCTTAAGGAAATTTTATTAATTTTAACCAAGTAACCAAAATATTCAAATCATTAGAGGTAGATTGTTTAACATATCACATAACTGAGGTTTATCAGAGAGCACAGAAAAGCTCCTTAAAACCACCTTGTTATAACAAACATTAAAATAAAGCATGGCACAAACTATGAATAATGCACACACAAAAAACAACCAAAAGCGATAAAGAAATCTGGATGTAAAAATAGAAAATATGCTTCTCAAATTCCACTCTCAGTCCCAAAACCAGTAAATAACAATTTTCACTTGAGCTGAGAGCGCAACTGCAGATTGTCAGAAGTAATCTTGACATTACAGAGAACAATTTTAAACCCAAAGATCAAAGGTGAAAGGTCAGGATTATTCTGACAGGGAGGTTGGGTTCACTGAGGGGGAAAACTGACCGAATCATCGCCTGCAGCTTAAAAAAAAAAAAAAAAAAAAAAAAATGAGACAGCAGATTTAGACGCACGTTTACATTTTTCAAAATGTTCTCCCAAAGCTCCTTTGTGTTTAAAGAAATGCATGTTTAAAAACTAGGGACAGGGTGCAAATTAAAAAGGGGGTAGGGTGGTGTGTTTCGGCGTAGGTGCATGATTTGCAAGCTGTCAGATGACTGCCTCGCGGATGAAGAGCAGTAGGCCCCATTCTCTGTCCAGTGCTCGCTGCTCCCCACCCCCTCGCCCAAACGCCTCTCCATACCCCATGGGAGGAGGTCTGTTGCGCTGTGGCCACACTAAATCAACATCGTTCTAATGAGGTGTCACACTTGACCCCCAGCAGCCTCAGCCCCTCACATGGGTGTCAGAGCCACAATGAGCGGCTCTCCATCTCCAGCGCCTGGCTGACACATTTTGATTCATGAGAGAGCCTGGGCCCTGTCAGGTCAAAATTACCCCTATCAAAATGCCACCATCAACACATTCATCAACTCCACCTCTGAATCCGCCCTCTTTTCCCCCAAAAAACAATCCCTCTCCAAAATCAACAATACTTACTTGCGCAACACTTACAAGGGCATCTGTCAAAATGTTCTGCATCCAACCTCTGACTCCCTAAAGCCACACACACACAAACAAACCCGCACCTGCTTGTATATTCACGTATACGCATGCACATAATGACGACTATCATAAACCATCACTTCCAAACTACAAGTCATGTGAATGAACTTCACTGGCAGAGTTGAACAATTGGGTCCAGCCTTCTGTTTCCAAGATCTCCCTGAACAGTGAACTCTGTGTCCCCGAGGTGTTGGTGAGCCTCTCCTCTGACCTACTGACCCAAAACACACTCCTAATGTGAACAGGTCCACCGAGCTATTAACCAACCTGAGAATGAAATCAGCTTTGAAGAACCTAAATCTGGCTGGGTCAATACATGTGGCTTTCTGCACTGCCAATACGTCAAGCTGCCTGTGTGAGAAACGACATGACAGAGAGCGAAGAGAAATCCTCACTCAGAGCAGGACAAGCGTGCAGTGTCATCATATCTGGCAGAGACGCATACTGATAAAACCCCCCCTCCTCCCACTCTGCACCTCTCTCATGTTCCCTGTGTCAGTTTATGTCTGTAAAGTTTCCAATCTGAAGATGAACATTTGCAAAACTGTTGAGATGAGGATTAACTCCTGAAGGAACGGGCCTGCTCAGCTCCCCCCCTGGAGATCGCCGCCTTCGTCGTGAACCCAGCTGAGTCATTCAAGCTCCAGGGGATCACCGAGGGACAAGATCAAGAGGGCCCGACAGCAGATGCTCCTCTCGAGCCAAACTGAGGAGGATCAATGTCACAACCAATCCGGGTCCATTTTGTCGATCAATAATCAAAAGTATTGTCACATCTTCTCTTACAGTCTGGCACAACTGCCCCCTCCTTTTCCAATAACAAGCTCCAACATGTCGCCCACTCTGCTCCGTAGGTCACTGACTGTCAGCTGCTCTCCATCAACGATCTGCATGATATCAGGGCAAAGGGAGGCATTTCTACACTCTTTCCGTCAGTTCTAACAATGTTCCTTAGACAGCACTAATGCAGCAAGACTATACATCACTGAAACAGATTTATTCTGATCTGTAATCTCACTTAGAACTTCCCTTCTAAGATATAACCATGAAAACAGTCTGTAATCTCAGTACTGGTCCTCAGTATCTATGTAAAGCAAACCTTATGTAATGCAAATGCAATATGTAATGCAATGTAACCTTAAACCCAAACTCTGACTGTCTTTGATGCAGTTCATGTACAATTTTGTAATTCTTTACACACATTTTCATGGATAACACTAATCCCAACACATGCACATCTTGTTTCCCTGTCATGTCAATCTAGCATGGCCACATTTTTACTGAGTGTTACCAGCATATTATGAGTGTTGTACAACCTGCGCTTTTAAGAGCTGGTGGTACTTGTTGCTGTACAGACAACCTGTTTGACGCCTTGAAGGCAAATTGCCCTCAACAATCTATTATAACACTGCATGGGCGATGCTTTTACAATCTCAGTGAACATACAGTGTACAGTGAGGATGTACTTGATTCTGCTGAAAATGCAGCCTGTACAGCATGAGGCTGGATTTACATGTTGCAACTTTAATCCAACTTCACTTCTGTGCATCTTACCTGCAGTTGTGCTGGAGTTTGGTAGGGAAAGCTGTCCAGTGAAAATCATGAATTGGTTTGTATCACTATTTGGAAGATTCAGGATGAGTAAAAGTAAAAAGTTTCATATGCAACCTGCAAGGAAAGGTTCATTCATATCCGCACATATGTTATTGTTGTTGTTGTTTTCAGATCTGTGAGGCAAATTATGCAATTTTTGTGCCAGTACACTGAGTCATAGCATATGGCCACATGGCAGCAAATCAAAGGTGTGGCAAATTATAAAGCCGTGATTACAGATGCAGCTTTTTACCCCCACTGTTGTTTGACTTCATTGTTGATTTGGCACAGAAAAAAATGTTCTTCATGATAACAGCAAAGGCATAATTCAACACAGGTGTCCAGCCTTTGAGTTTGGAAATTAGAACAATACTACTGAAAGGCCTCTTTATGAGAAATAGGCCGCAGAACACTGTACATATAATCATGTTCTTATGATGCAGTTATTCATTTCCAGTTCATCAACACAATCTTCATCCCTCCATGTGATACCTCCTGATTCCTGGTGTTTCACATTCCTGCCACCAGCTGCCAGCAGTGCTACAGCAATAAAGTTTTTCTTAGGCAGTCACTCAGAGTATTAACCGTGAATCCCTAAACACAACCTGATCCAAGTCCAGATAATTGACCAGCAAACATCTCCACCCTTCCCCCAAAGCCTCTCATTAAGGACCACATGAAGAGGAGAATAACTTTTTCCAGCTGCTAAGCCATGAACCTATATGACCTAAATATTTCCTCTGTTCTTCCTGGAAATGTTCTGGGAATATTGCAGACTTCACATAAAACATAAAACATTTTGACTTAAATCTCCAGATTAGGTGATTTTTTTTTCTATTCAAACTTATTGTCCAGTTTCATCCACTTCCTCTTCTTTACTTGTAGTTAATGTAACTGAAATCATGTCCCTTACTCTAAACACTTGACATGTAAAAGTTGCATGCATATTACCTGGTATGAAGTACTGATCTGATATTCAAAGACACTTAATCAGTTTACCAAACCTGTAATGATGTTTAAACACACAGCTTCACACATGCTCAAAATGTGTCGTAATATTTCTCGCAGGTTCTCTTAGATTGTCACTAACACTGCAGAAGTTGATGATAAAGAGAAGTGTTCTTTTAAATTTTGGCTGACACTGATTGTTAGACTATTGGTACCTGTTAGTGACTATTGTTTTTTGTGGTGTAGGCCATATGCACAAATTAAGAAGAAGAAGAAGACAGTCTAGCACATAAAAATTATGGTTCTACACCATCTATTAGGCAGTGTGAAGGAGGCACTAATTTCTGCATCCTGGATTTTGCATTGTTGCATAATGTGTAAACTGTGACTGCAAATTGAGCTTATATTTAAGTGTTATGTTGTAAAATTCTTCATTGTTTGTCTCTGTATTAAATAAATACATTGCTCAAATAGAGTGTGTGTTTGTGTGCACACATATCAGAGGGAGGTGAGGAAGGTAAATGTGGATCTGGAGAAAAATCAAGCATGTGGAAAGTGGTTTAGAGTGGTAGAGGTGTTATTTTATTATTATCATTTCTTTAACAAAAGTGAACAAAAACCCCAGCCCCTCAAAATGACACAGCACGGTTGACTGAAGCTGTGCAATCCATTGTGTAAAAGGAACTTTTGATTTAGTTACACAGCTAAAACAAGAACCTTTCACTCCCAAACAATGGGCTGCTTTTCTGAAACGTAGCATTCGACAAGTGAGGAGCAAATTGTACGTGCGAGTGTGTATACGAGTGCGCACGTGTGTGCATGTGACCCCCCCATGTCCAACAATCACCCTCACACATACCACCCCTTTCTCTCCTCAAATAAAAACGGAGTAAAAAGAAAAGAGAAATCATCCACTGTTGAAGTACTTTACGAGATCCTCCTTTAAACAGAAAAAGGACTAAGTATCCATGGGAATCTTAGCACGTTAGGGAGGCCTTTCTCCCTTCCTCTCATCCACTCTCCCCCGCTGCACCCCTGGACCAGTGCAATTGCTTATTTTCTCCCATTGAGGCTGCTCCATTCACTGGCTTTCACATTTACTCTGCTCAATTGGAGTGAGACAGCACTTATTCGGGGAGAGGAATGTAGCGTTCCATTGACAGAGCAGCAAGAATGCAGAAGAAATAATTAAAACTTTTTAAGGGAAAAAAAGTACAGCTGAGCATGAGGGAGTACGACGTCAATCTGAACAATGCTGACTGACAAGATTTCCTTCTGTGATGAGTATATCCACACATCACCTTGACACTACAAAGTAAAGAGCTGTTTGAATAAAGCACAATGTTGGAAAGTGGAGCAGGGATCCTATAAGGAGGTCATTCATTCTCCTTGCTTTCTTAACTGAAACTCCCCACAGAACAATGAGGCGTTCTCCTGCCTCGGCTCTCCGGCCCGCTCTTTAAGACGCGGCCCGTCCTCCAGCCTCGCTCCTCCCGGCCTTGCAGAGCTGCCCCAGTTCATTTCTCTTGAGATCCATTCTGTCTTGAGGTAGGTAGTCGTAATGACAGCTCCCATCTCTGTAACAATTACCATGTCGGCCAGAGGCTCCTCCGTCCTGTCGTTCCTCATTATCTTTTACCAGGAAGAGCCTCCCAAGGAGCCTGCCAGCATGGAGGCATGAGCAGGGGTCAAAGTGATATTGACCAAAAATCTGACAGACACGCTCACAGCTTAGGCAAAAGGCCAAGGCATACTAACCAGACTTGACACCCACATTTAGTTAAAAAGGGACAGGAGACTTATGGTCAGGAGCCGGTTCATGCAGCCTGCTTCAGTTTTGTCCCAGTGGTGGGACGGGTGCCAGGCAGTTGAATGTCCTGTTATGTAGCTTCAACAGTTAGAAAACAACTTTATCAAATCTGATCTACTGCTGACTCCAGTGCTTCATCTATGCTGTAAAATGCCTATAATCAGTGAATTTTTGCTTCCTTTGAACTCTTCAGACTTTAGCTGGCAGTGAGTTCTCAGAAAATGCTTTGCAGGAACATTGATTACCTTGGATTTGATAGCTGCAATCTTATTTTCTAAGTATCGTGATTACATTAGCTGCTGAGTTAGGGGTCAGCGACAACTAGCAAGCAATTAACATGAGCTTGTGACAGCAAGTTTGAATCAGTTTGAATCCCCAGCATAGACAACTCCACATAGTAAACAATATGCAAAGATTCTGCCGAGGTTATTTTGTCATCCAGCTGCTAAGTCATTAGATGTCATTGCAAAACAAAAATCTGATTAATCTACCTGTAATCTTAACCCTAACCTCATTGGAGAGATCATGCCTCACCCTAAAATTAAAGAGACACAGAATTAGAATTGGATTCAAGCACAGGAGTTGCTCGACCTTTGCCCACAGGCCTGGAACCAAACATCCCATTGAAGGGGAACTAAAACAAAACCTGTCCCACCTTCTCACCTTGTATGAAGCAAGACCAAAAAATGCTTTTAATCTTGTCTGTCCACTGGTATGTTCAGTGTGAGGATGTGCATGTTTGGCAACCCTTTAAATTTGTATTCATTAAATAATAATTCCCTTCAACACTATAACATAAAATGAAACTAAAAATACTCAACTTTAAGTGAAAATCAGCCACCGTATAACAAATTTTAGGCAATCAAAGAATATTTGTTGCACATTGTCATTACAAGAGTCACAGTACCTTTAAAGCCCACCACATCAGAGATGTAGTTTTATATAAAGTAGGCAAACTTTCATTAATAAATAAACAAAAGGATGGGGCTGTCTTCTTGATTTTCCACTACATGAATTCAAAAACTAAAAACAGATTACACCACCTAAACATCTCACTATTTCATTAATAGTACAATTCAGCTGTGAAGTTTAAGTATAATGAGCTAACATTAGTATTGTTCTCCCAGTGTTACAGAGACGACTGCCTTGCTCCTGTCATTTGTCCCAAAATCAATCTCATCATTTTATTTGGTAAGTACAATAAACCATTAACAAAAGGCATCTTACAGGACACCCACGGCCTCATTGTCTCACTTTAATAAAATTCCTTGTCTTCATAATAAAAATGCTAAAATTATACTAAAAATGCTACTTTCCTCGCACTCAGACTTCTTTTTTTAAATTCCCGCTTCATTAGTTCTTTTACATAACTTGACCCTAACTCGAAATTAAAACAGGCACATTCCACTCAAAATACCACAAAGGTCAATTAAAGACAAACACAAATGGGCTCTCTCACTCAGCACATGGGTCTAAGAGGACAGTTTCTCCAGTTAAAAATATTTTTTATTGTATTCATATTTCTTCCTGTGACACATGACAATACCAGAGACTCCTGTGGTCATACTGTTTTGATCTAAAAAAAATATATAAACAAATAAAATAAAAAAAAATATATATAAACTGTTGCATGACAAGCTTCTTGTTTTGGACACTTTTTAATGTGCAAGTTAGCAGTGAATCTTCATTAATGAGACGTTGTGCATTAATCTACTTCACTAGGTGGAATCAGAGATTATTAAAGTGTAGAGTTGATTTGAATCACCACAGAGACATGCCACCTTACATGGGTGGAGCCATCTTGAAAACTATTTGACACAATTGATTTGTTTGTTGCCAAAGCTTGAGAAACCATCATTCAGTAACACGACTTTTTCTGTGAAAGACTGCTGCCCCCTACTGACCCCACATGTGAACCACCTCTGGCACATACTGGATGACTAAAATCAAACACATCTTATACTATCATGGTGTATGTAAACAAACAATAACAATGATTTAAACAACTTTATTTTTATTTTTTTTATTTTGTAAATAGACAACATTCATAAAAATGGTCCAATACAGTCTGGATAAAATCTAGAGTAAGAAAGAGGCAACAGCACATAGAGACTCTATAAAATCTGCATTACAAATGAACACAAAATATTTGTATATCACAACTGTACATACAAAGCAGATTAATAGCAGAGAACATTAGTTTGCTGGATAATTCTGTAACTTATTATATTCTGTGTTGTTCTTCATTTTTTTGTCTGTTACACAGCCAGAGGCATACAGTATACATGCCACATTTTTAGAATCACAAGTAAAAACCTCAGACTCGAGTCTTGAATTTAACTGCAAGGAACTAGATCAGATTCTGATCAGCTTTTGGCAGCAACTGTATGTATGTATGTATGACAATCTGCTAATGATCAGTCTGTCAGTCTTGTGGCAACTGGTGACGAGACCTCTCACTCTCTCTTAAATTAGCTGCAGCCTGTCTTACACAGGGTGAAATGCGCTGGCTACTGTTGGACAGGATAACTGACATTTGCTGAGTGTATTTGCACTGTCCCACAAATTTATTAATTTTTTCTTAATTATAGCTTGCTGTCTGGCTATTTCAATTTGGAGTTCCTAAACCCCACATACCATTTTATCAAATTGGGATATGCCCTCCTTAAATGCATGTCAGTCTGATATGCACTTCATCCGATCATCCAAATCACAAATAACCTTAAACTCAAAGATGGCAGTTGCACACGAATATGCAAAATAACAATACTAAAGAATTTCAATTGGGTATATGTAACCATTCTAACATCAGGGTTGAAAAACAGCAAATTTCTCTGAACACGTTGTCTGGAAAGCTGGTTTAAGTATTATGAGTGATCAGTTAAAGGACCCAAAAAGTCCCATAGTGTCCCCTTTTCCTGTCCAGTCATGGGATTGAAGTGGGGCTCAGGAAGTCCTTATTGCTCCGATGTTGTTTGCAGGAAAAACTGCTTGACATTTGGCATGTCTTAGAGTCGCAGATGAGGAACTGGCATCGTGACGTCACGGAAGAACCGATGTACAAGGGCATTTTTGGCAGATAACCTCTTGTTGGGGTCATAATTTAACATTTGCTGCAAGGAAAACACAGATGTGATTATTGAAAAAGATACCAGAGAAAGAGAGAAATACCAATTCCCTTTTTAGTTCACCTCTATTTGCATAATCCATAAGAAATTTCTTCCTTGGGATGCATGCTGTTTTAATTTAAGTTCCCAAATATATGAGAACTGACATGTGTAGTGAAGCCACCATGTTTCTGTTTCTCTTCAACTATCATTGGTCACTCTAAAACGACATGCTGTTGGTGATGTCCTGCCATTGAAAATAAGTCCATTATTTATCTGCGTATAAATGTAGTCACCCTATGATAATCTGAGAAAAAAGTCCCAACACAAAACACTGAACTACACAATAAACTGTACACATAAAAATAAGAGAAGACACAATGTTCTCACCCCAAGTAGTTCCCTTCCATCTTCATCCAGAAGAGGCACCACTTTGGACAGGTCCTGCCGGGCCCACTTGGGGAAAGACGGCTTGTAGTCAGGCATGGATGTGACCCCCGGCCAGACAGTCTCATCAGGTGTGCCCAACGTGCGAAAGATTCGAAATAGCTGGTCTATCTCAGAGTCACCTGGGAACAACGCCCTCCTGGTGATCTGCACAACAGCGGACAGGGAGGTTAGACTACCGGTTAAACGTCTTGTTTAGTCCATTATACACTGACTTTAATTCACAGTGGAGCTTTACTTTTTACATGAGAAGTGAGAGCATTACCATTTCAGCAAAGATACACCCCAGGCTCCAGATGTCTACAGCTGTGGAGTAGTATTTGCAGCCCAGGAGGATTTCTGGTGCTCGGTACCATAGTGTTACCACCTGAAAACATCATCAAGACAGTAGATAATTGAGAAACTGCAAGTTTTCATACATGTGAAAAAAATCTACATAACAAAATTAATCTAATTTGCCAGATTTTTTTGACTATATGATTCGTGGAATTAACATCCTTAAAGCTCAATACCTGCAAGTTTTTATTTTATTATGTCTCATTCATTGCACTTTAAAATACAAGGCACTGATATATTTACTCCAATGTTCATAAAACATTGTGAGCAAATCTATTTCAGTCTCACATATCTTAAGCACTTCGGTCTATTTGCTTATTTCCATTACTATTCCTACAATGTGGCTAGCTTGCTTCCACTTGAAAGAGGCACACGGCTTATCCCAGCAAACAACTTCCAGTAATGGTGACCTGTTTTTATTTATATGTTATCCATACATTTCTATTAGGACCGTGCCTAGTGACATGGATGAGCAGGGCAGCTGTACACTTTACCTCGTGAGTGTATGTGCGGACAGGCACCCCAAAGGCCCTTGCCAGGCCAAAGTCAGCCAGTTTGATCTCACCCAGGGCATTGATCAGGAGGTTCTGGGGCTTCAGATCTCGATGCAGAACCCTGTGAGAGTGGCAGAAAGCCAAGCCTTGCAGCAGCTGGAAGAGGTAACTCTAAAACACACACAGGCAAGAAACACAAAAATACATCAACTTCAAGTTAAAAAAAAAAATATATATATATATACACATTATATATTCAAGATATCTGTTTATAAGAAACCATAATAAATGTTTTGCAAAGTAGGCCAAGTTTTGTTTACCTTAACCAGCGGCAGAGGGATACCAGTGACAGAGTAGGAGTCCATGAACTTCTTTAAGTCCTGATGGAGGAACTCAAAAACAAGGTAGAGCTTGTTCTCGGTGTGGATGACATCACGCAGCCTGGACAATTTCAGAGGCAGATCATGTTAATGTTGAAGTGATATATACCTGACAGAATTTAAGCTATATGATAATCTTGCGAGCAGATTTTAACATTGGGTACTTACTTGACAATATTTGGGTGACTCAGTTCTTTGAGGAGTGAAATCTCGCGGATGGCAGTGCTTGGCACACCCTCTGTTTCACTGAATGAAAGACATGGCAAATTTGATGAATATGTTATCAAAGCACACTACCTAATCCCAGCTTATAACATTTTTTATTGGTTTTTATCTTCATCTTATTGTCATTTTAGGCTTATTTCAGCTTGGCTGAGGATTTCATAAAATTTACTAAAGGTCACCTTGTTTTAGTGTTGCTGAGGAAAGGTTGGTCACCGACAAGTTGTACAAAGGGAAACACTGACCATCAGCAACCTATCATACACTAGTGATGCTATTTATCCTGCTTATCACTGCAGCATCACAGACACAACAACTAAGAATGCAATAAACCAACGTCTGCTCACGACATGTAAACAGACCGGTTTTCTGTTCTACCATAATATTTTGCAGGTAAATTGCTCCGAATGGGTGATGTATTTGTAAGTCCCTTTGGCCATCGTGCGGATTGATGCAAAAGTTACTTTCCTGCCCTGAGATGAATGTTGTTCGGTGCAGGTACTCGTATGAATGAAATATTTAGGTCACAGTGGGACACTGCAAATCATATGATAACAGTACTCAAAAAATCTGGCAAAAAAGCAAGACTTTACAGCCCTCTCTCCACAGACACACCAAAACATAATGAGAAACTCTATAACTAAATTCCTCACGTATAGTTTAGTAAATCGGAACAACGTAAGTTGTTCTGAGGTTACGGTTACGGTTAGCGAGGTTAACGTTAGCTTAGCCCCACATTGAACCAGCTGATGTTCAACACTTACGTGTCTAGCCTGATTTTCTTGAGAGCAACAGTTTCTCCCGTGACTTTGTTCTTTGCTTTGTATACCACTCCATACGTCCCCTCTCCTATC
Source organism: Holocentrus rufus (assembly GCA_900302615.1). Lineage (NCBI taxonomy): Eukaryota > Metazoa > Chordata > Actinopteri > Holocentriformes > Holocentridae > Holocentrus > Holocentrus rufus. Next base: position 6,789 of record OMLF01012235.1, on the reverse strand, counting down.
TTTTCTACTTTCTGAAACGACTCCATTTGACAAAACTACCTAAGGCAAGCTGGTAAACTGACAGTTAACGTTAGCTCCTTTGTGTTCTACCGACTGAACTCGGCAGCCACGAACACAAACGTTCACCCCGGCTGGCAGAACGATAGACATATAATTAACTGATCTTCTTGAGAAATACTGTTAATATAAGTACACTACAACTTGCAGAAAATATCTGCCCGTGTCTCCAGAACTACTGACTAAAGCGAAGGACGGACAGGGAGATGGAGTCATTTGCTAACAATACAGTGATAACAATAAATATGTGGCTTAGCGCGGCTCCCCACCGTAAAAAGCACAGAAACATCAGTGTTTCCCGCGTTAGCCGGGGAGCGTTCGTTTTTTATTTTGACACACACCGACTTTCGCAGGCGGGTGGAACTATATAATTTGTCTTGTCGCCTCTCCACCAATATCCTGTATATCACATTGGTAATCGTTTTATAAGGGGTGTAGTTGCTGGCTTAGTTGAATATTTAATTAAAAAACTATCGGTCAGGTCTCAAATTCTTGCTGCTGTAGTATTGGGTGCAATGCCATGGGTCTAGGCATGTCTCGGGCTAGGAAAAAAGCATCCGAGAACGTTGAAGTGTCACGTGACGCAACGTCTCGTCGCACACGATTTACGTCCGTGACGCAAACAGTAAAGCACATTTGTGTGTTCATTGCACCCAGGTCATAACTGTGCTGCACAATCTGAACTGGAATGACTGATTGTAGAATGTTTGTATGTTGCAAATTTTGAAAAAAAAAAAAAAAAAAAAATCATTGCACCCAGGTCAGAGATAGGAACAAACTATATAGATAATACACTTGATGTAAATAGTGTTATATCTATGGGCATCCGTCCTGTGAGAGATGAAAAGTACAGAGGAAAGTCCATACAGGCATGTTTTCCTATATGAATACAGGAAATATCAATTAAAGGATATTCTCAGTAATTCCATATCACAGCACTAAAGATTATATTATCAGCAGATGAAATCATAAAGTATTTTAGTTTTCAGCCATTAAGAATATCATTCCATAAACTTCTACTATAGCCTAAACATCTGTTACATAATTTTAAATGGTCTAATATGAAAACCAAAGAAGAAACTTTGATCCTGTTATTGAAAACCAACAAAGCATTTAACCTTTAGTTATAAACAGATGTATCTATATATGGAGTGTTTTACTTTCCCAGGAACATGCTGAGCAGACACTACACACAGTATCCAGCTGTAGCCTTGAAACCTGATGTTTCTCTAAAACTTGACTCTATAACACATAGTCCCTCTCTAAAACCTCACAGTTGACACCCTTGATATAAACTGGCTGCATAGTAGAACTTTCTGATAGAAGATAACAACCAAAGAAGAAGACAAACCACGCACCCTGCACCGCCACTATCATTATCTTACATTATAAATGCCATAGTGCGGAAAGAGTTTAATAAGTTAAAATGGATTACTGACGATTATTTCACAGTCGATGTTACAGTGCAATGTTGACTACTCCAACTCAAAAAAAGAAAAAAAAAAAGTATTGCATGCTTTTTAACTGACAGTACATGGCCCTGATGTTAAATTCCATGACATTTCCATGAGTTTCCATCGTCAACATTTCCATGACCTGAAAACTGATGGTTTCTGCCCTGGTTTGTAAATATTGTTTTTCAGCTCAGAGAAGTCCAAAAAGTTTGGTGTCTGCCATAGTTTGCCTTGGTGTGGAAGAAATGGTGAAAACAAAATGTAAATACTCTGTAATATTCCTATAAAGTGACTTGTAAATATTCCATCATTTCCCCTGAGAACTGATCAAATTCCCTAACTTTCCCTGTGTGAAATACAATGCTCAAATTTCATGATATTTAAGAAATTCCATGAGCAGTGGGGACCTTGGTAATCAGAGAATATTTAGTGGAGAAAGTGGAGGGAAGTGTGATGGAAATATGGGATGACATGCAGCTGAGTTTAAAAGCTCAATTTGAACCCACTCTATCACCATCGTGTCTAAAGGGGCTGTTATACTTTGCCCTGCTGACCCACCAGGACACTGTATCAGGACTGTATCTTACACAATACTCAAAACTCTATATTATTAATGGAAATGTCATGAGCTGGCATTCTTTTTACTGTACACAGTTCATTTCAGAAAATTAATCATTTCATTTTAGGGGGTTATGAGATGTTTTGGTTAATGTGTGCCAAACTGCGGTCAGTTATTTTATTTATTTTATCCTTTCTTTAATCAGGAAGTCTTTTGGGATATAATATGTCTTTTGCAAGAGAGACCCTGCTAGAACTGCTGTTGCGGTCCAGCCAAAAATTGGCTATTAGGCTGATCTAGGTCCAGTAGTGTGAGGAGAGAGAGAGACAGAGAGAGAAAGAGCAAATGTTTATGCGCGATTAGCCACAGACACACGGTCACACGCGACCTAATGTATGATCTCCTCATAGAGATAAAATATACATGTGATGAAGTGGTGGGACATGAACAAAGTTGTAAGGGCTGATCGGCGGAGAGAGACATAGACAAACGGACACACGCGACCAAACGTATGATCTCCTGGTATAGAGATAAAAATCTAAATGTGATGAAGCGGTGGGACATGAACAAAGTTGTGAGGGTTGACTGTTTATGGTATGTCGGGTCAGGTGCCCTGTGGGAAGGATTTAAGCTCTCCTGAACTGTTGTTAGCACATGAGGGATCATGTGTCGTGCAGCTTTAACATTCTGACAAACATGAGACAGCCGTAATGGTACAGTCACAAATCACTGTGATCTGAATGATAACAGACATCTTACTGACTCTACCTTAATAATAAACATGTTTGCATTGATGGCTGGTCATATATAATATCTTCTCTGGAATTTATGTAAAAATATGGCACATTGTTAAATTGAGATAATATATTGTCATTCAATATCATTTTCATAATGCAAAGTTTGAAAATCGAATAAAAAATTTGCAATGAATATAACAGTAATACATTGTACTTGTTACAATGTTAGCAATAGATTTATTTTAATGTGTTTAAATATCACATTACATATTTTGTATTTGAAACCATTACACCATTATAATTCTTTCTTTCTGCTTCCACTGGTCCTACAACAGGCAGGGTGACTGGAGTTTTGCCCACAAAATGGGGAGCATCCTAAAGCTCCAAAATTTGCGTGAATCCCAATTTTTTTCACTCCTTCTCCTTTCATCCCCATCCTGATCCCTCTTCTACCAGGAGCAGGAACAAGTGAAAATGGAGGCCATTTGGTAGTTAATTTGCTTCTCCATCATAACAAATGCTTGTCAAAGTGACACTCACACCCCTCTCTTTACTCCTCAACAGTGCTTGATCCAAACTTGCTTGCTATACCTGTTCTTATTCTGCCATATTTAAACTGTTAAATAAACTTGAGCATAACATTTTAGCCAAAGAGTCTACAAAATCAGTTTTCTTCCTTGTAGCTGCGGGACTTACACTGCTTTTTGCTTCTCTGGTTTCTCGCTTTTGAAAGTTGACAGATAATTAGGCCCAGATGATATGAATAACTTATCAAACAGTTAGAAAATGTATTGAATCAATGGTATCCTGTTATGTTATTTGTATTTAGCATACTATGTATGATATTTGTGGGATGATTTTCCTCCAGTATATTGCCATTACATTTGTTAAAAGCACAATCCAAAGCAAGAGAAAAAAACTGATGAAATTTCTGCAGTGCATTCACAATTCTGGTACTGAATGCTTCCACACACACACACACAAAAGTTTTTTTTGTTGTTGTTGTTGTTTTTTTTTTACTCTAACCATTTCCAGAGTCAGTGTGTAGTTTGAATGCAGTGTTATCCTCATCTGAACACAACTGTAGGTTAATGAAGAGGAACAATGGCCACCCACAGCCTCACATAACAAGCCCGGGTGTATCTCTATGCATCTGTTGCTCTTAGCAAAGATAGTTAAAGGTAGAGCATAGCCTGGGGTGGCCAGCAGGATGTGGATAATGGGATAAGAAATAAAAGGATGGTATTGATTTGCCACCCTCACACTCATCTTGTGACCCCCATGCATGCATAGTTGTAAAGTCAGATGGCAGAACAGGCATGACTGGAGCTTTGCTCACATCTCCCCCTATCTAGAGCATCACATGCAGGCTATTCTTTTACACTGCCCAGAAAACAACCTTTTCATTTTCCAATAATTCTTAGTAAATGTGTGTATTATCTTGGCAGAGAAATGTCTATACTTTACATTCACTTCAGTTACATTGAATTATTTCTATCTTTTCCTTTTCTATTCTAGACTACCACTGACATTCAGAGGCGATACATTCTCCCTGACTTCTATAATAGTGTATATTGAAATGGCAACTTCCTCATGCAGCGCTGACATCTGGTGTCCTTAGGCCAGGCAAGAAAGAAAAATTAACAAAAAGAGAGCAACAATATAAAAAGATATGAGTGAACACAACTGTTTAAGCAATATACTACAGTGACCAGTGATAGAGTCATGAATTACATACTACCTATGTGTGCTTACAGAGTGATAAAATGGGTGGTGCCAGTTTGCAGACTCCTCATGATGTCACAGGGGAGATGAAAGTTTATGGTAATTCACGACCTAAGCCGCTCTTAAAAAGAGTGGGGATACGGTTCTCCATTCTCTCTGGGAGTTGTACCGGGGTTTAGGACTGTGGGTGGGGAGCGAAACTTAGAGAGAGGACAGAAAACACACCATGAGGACCTTAACACTGTTGGTGCTTGGTTTGGCTTTTACCTCTGCAACTGCAAGTGAGTACATCTCAATTAGTAGACTGAGAAATGTATGTGTGTATACGTGTTTTCCTTTTTTGACAATTTCTATGTAATTATGCTTTGGCTGAAATCCCTCTAGTAACTGACTTAGAAATAACTATTATTTTATCCTGTGGTGTTAAAGCCTGATACAATCATTTTGTAGTCTACCTACATCATTTTGCCACAGGGTAATCAGCAGATTACTTTTGAGGACTGTGACTAATGAACTTCCAAACATTGCTTGATCACAAGTGTGTGAGAAAGAGAGACAGAGAAGTCTTGACTTAGGATGTCTTTGTTTGGACTGTTAACATCAAGTAATTGAACAGGAAATGAACAGATTTATTATTTTATGCTCATTTCACACCAACACTGCTCAGCACTCTGTGAAAGTGGTGGATATTGATACACAACTTGCCAATTTATTTCCTGCAGAAAACCACATACTAAATATTTTTGCAAGTGCGTAAATCAAATTTCAAGAGGATTATTTTTTGCATGTTATATTTGAATGTCATTCTTCATATTATCGTGATCTGATTTTGTGTGATTAGAGGAACACTCCCCCAATGAAATTCTCAGACATTCACACATGGTTAGCTGCGTAAATGGCGGCCCCAGTGTCTGAGATCCCTCATTCCTCCAGTTGGGATTACGGATGTTGTTGCTCAGCTGATGGTCACATGAAAGGGATTGAGGGAGATTGCCAGTCGTGTGACTCCCACAGCCTAGAACCCCAACTCCCCTTACTCCTTTTATCACCAAAAACATGGACCTGCTCTCGGTTCCATAAGTATTGCCATCATTATGTTGCTCAGATAACTCCTTTTGTCTTTTATTTAACAGAAACTGTGCCCATTTATTTCTACAAGCCCAACAACTTTACGTCTATTTGAAAATATTAACTCGCGGCATACTTTGGCAAGAGTGAGAGATGACCTCTTTAGGCACAAATAAATATATACTATAAGCTAAATATACTAAGAAAACTAAAACATATCTTGTAACCGAAGAATCTGTTTTTTACGTCCCCATTTAGCAATTCTTGGTTCATGGGAAAGAAAGAATAATGCTTTGACCCACAATATTGGGTATGTGGGATACTTAGGGGGTGATCAAAACTCATGTTGTTTTTTTCGGGTCATAATACTTTGTCTTTTCCAGAGCCAAGAACTCAGTTCACGCACTACAAGCCATGGAACTCGCGGATGTATCCAGTGTGGAAAGATGGGGATGCAAAATTCAAACACTGTTGGCTTGGTGAGTTTCACTTTTGTCGCTTGATTAAGAGGTGGTACTGTTCTCCTGACAGCTTATCCAAAAATGTCAAACTGTGTGCAATATTGTTTTCAGGTGGTGAAGTTACATTTGATCTAAAAAATGATGCACCTACCCTGACTGGAGCCAAAGCAACCTTTACTATTGACCTTCGTTTCCCACCAAATCAAACGGTGCTTCCTAATGGACAAGTGGTCTGGGCGCGTAACTGCACTGTGAATGGTACGCTAACTTTTCCCATAATAACAGGCAGTGCTTTACTTTTATTTCTGCCTTATCACGTGCTCATTATTCTTGTTGATGTATGGTTTGTGGCTTTTCACATTTTTAGGAAAACGGTATCAAAAAGGTCAGGCTGTGTACGCTGTCAGAGATACTGACATGACTGGAGTCTTCCCTGATGGCACACCACTACCCAGAAGCAAGACCAAGAAACCCCACTATGTGTTTGTGTGGAAGACATGGGGTAAACATGACTATTGTTTGTCTGTTTGAAATCGGTGACTCCTTTGCCATGTACTGATGCAATCATAACACATATAGGGTTAAACCGTACCCCATGACTATTATTGCATAAATGGTCCACAAAAGTCATTTTTTGTTTGATATAAAATAGACCTTGAGTTTTATATATATATATATATATATATATATATATATATATATATATATATATATATACACATTTCTTG